>LOJH01009923.1:0-23305 GCA_001685095.1 Ellobius talpinus
TATTAACCAATGAAAGTAACACATAGACAGATGACCCTCCTCCATCATATAACCAAAATAAATGAGCAGTCAAACTAATTGTGGTGTGCTTAGCACAGTCTGCCTAGAAGAGGTGGGGCTATTTGTGGTTGGCTTGAGAAGACGCTCAAAGCAAGGTGTGGGATAAATCATGTGGGACAAGTTTGTGTTTGGGAGTTTTTATTTTTTTGTTATATGTTTTAAAAAACCTACCACACACACCCCCAACACACACCAAAAAATGCATGGAAAATAACTTGAAAAGATACGTATAACTAGTCATTGTAACATTAGTCAGTACAAGTTCAGCACTAGAAAGTTCTTGCAGTGGCTTGGCTATCAGCTCTCCTAAACTCTAAGGGGCTTTTTTTCCCCCATAGAAACTGTCTGTGTCTGTGCATTGGATGCCAGAGGTTATTGACAAGTATCTTTCCTGGTTGCTCTTCATCTTATTTTTTGGGGCAGAATCATGAACCTGTAGCTTGGATTCTGCTAACCTGTCTGACCAACAAGCCCTAGGGATCCTCCTGCCTCCACCTCCCCAAAGCTGAGATTACAGGTGTGCCCACACCAGACTTTTAACATGGGAATTATTCTCAGGTTCTCATGCTTGTGAGACAAGTATTTTACTGGCTGAACCATATCTTCTGCCCACAGATTTTTACCCTAAAGCATGTGAAGCTAGTTTGGTTCAATTCTGTCCTCACAGAGATTGTCACTACTTTTATTATTTTATTAGCGTGATTTAAGGTTCTTTAATCTCAAGAAACAGGAATCTACTCAAGATAGCTTTTATGAGTGGGAGCTGGAAAGATGGCTCAGTGCTTAAAAACACTGTAGAGGTCCTGGGTTCAATTCCCAGCACTCACATGGCAGCTCTCAACCATCTGTGACTTTGGTGCCAGGGGATCTGATATCCTTTTCTGGCCTCATGCACCGTGTGTGCAAATGGCGCACAGACATGGATGCAGACAAAACATCCATGCACATAAGATTAAGGGAGAGAAAAGGATGGTTTAGGGTAGCAGGAGAGTTGGAGATCTGAAAGGATGAATCTCAGGCCTCTACCAGGCAAATCAGGAAGTGGAAAGCTGCTCTCACACCCTGCCCTTCACAAAGAAGTCTCATTTAAGTCTCATGTCCTGCACCCTCTCTAGTCTACTCAATCCGTGTGCCAGCTTTTCCTGCATCTCCATGCCGTGTGGGTATGGCCTTTCCCATTTTCCCTTCCAAACGAAGAACTGAGACTAAGTAGGATTAAGGTCTCAAGTTCTCAGAAGTGGATTTGGTTGATGTGGCAGAGCTAATACAGTGCTCCAACCATGGCTGTACTTGGACCACTGGGTGCTCCAGCAGGTAGATACCTCTGTGTGTCTTTACCACAGATTCACATCCCCTCCTCTGGGTGCTTCCTAGGCACTGGGTACTTTTAAAGTTCTCAGGAGATTGAAATATAGAGCCACAGTTACAAACAGAAGCTGAACTAAGGAGAGAATGGAATCAAGCTGAGGTCACTGGTGCTTACAAAATGGAGTGCTAGGCAGGTAGATTATTTTTCCAACGGAGTCACTATTTGGGGCCTTCATCTTTCCAGTTGTCTATATATGCACTATTCTAGTATAAACTGGAACTTTTCTTTAAAATTTAGGCCTAGGGATATAGCTCAATGGCAGAACACTTTTTATTGGGATTGGGGTACCAGAAATAATGACAACAGTATCCAAACATGGGGAATATTAGAAATAGGCACAAGAAAGCCAAATTAGGCAACAGTAGCAGGCTGTACAAGAAGAAAAACACAAGCTGGGTCTTTAAGATATTTACTAAGTGAGACTACACAAAACAATAGTGTCAGTGTCTCATGCCACTGGGATTAGCTGTCAAATGCCTGGTATTGGTAAGTACTGAAAGATACAGGACCAGGAAAACTGTCAGCGGTTTGTGGGGGAAGTAGGATAAAATCTTGAAGCTCACCCATTGGGAAAGACAGTAGATACATAATTATTAAGGTAGGTATGAACGTCTCGACTCGACAGGTTGGGAGCAGGATTAGCAATAGTAAGAGACCTGGCCAAGGGTGGGTGAGTGGTAAGTAGGTCCTGGAAGCCTGACACTGCTGATGTGTTAGTATTGGGCAGGGTTGGGTTGGTGGAAAGTGTGTGGGCATAACTAACAAATGTGCGAAGACGTATAAGGAAAGGGAGAAGGTGCACAGTGGTGATTAGAGGAGGAAGATGGGAGGTAAGTAGGTTAGCATTGGGTGGAGAGGACTTGAAATGGAAAATGTTCACAGAATCTGATATTTGAGGTTTGGGGGAAATGTCTCATGATTTGAATGACAATTTTTAAATTTTTTTTGTTTTTTGTTTTGTTTTTCAAGACAGAGTTTCTCTGTAGCTTTGGAGCCTGCCTGGAACTAGCTCTTAGACCAGGCTGGCCTCGAACTCACAGAGCACCGCCTGGCTTAAATGGCAATTTTTGAAAGTTAATGTAGACCTCCTTTTTTCCTGTTTCACTTTTATTAATGAATTATTTATTATGTATACAGTCTCTGCCTGCAGGCCAGAAGAGGGCTCCAGATCTTACTACAGATGGTTATGAGCCACCATGTGGGTGCTGGGAATTGAACTCAGGACCTCTGGAACCTCTTAGCCTCTGAGCCAGTTTCACTTTAAGGTGTTAACTGCCTATCCATGTTCTTCCACCTACAGCTGGGAGGAAGACTGCTTGGATGCTCAAGGGTGTCTCTTCACCCATCCAGACCGAATTGCCTCTGTTATCAGTGGTTGTCAGTGTATTGCCCTTGGCGTCCTCTGTTATCAGTGGTTGTCAGTGTATTGCCCTTGGCGCCCCTCTTAGTGCTCTGGGGTGTTTCAGAGCATAGGGCATCGTCCCCCTTATCTCCCCACACATTTATAGACTTTGCACTTCTATGCCTAATTTCTAAAAATCTGTTGATGACTAAGTTTATAGATGCACATAGAAAAATACTTACAAATGTACAAAAACGACTGATAACTATTGTACCAAAGTTAGAGGTCTAAGATTAATATACAAAATAAACAATTTCTATATAATAGCAATGAGCGGTTGAAATGGAATTTTGAAACCATGCTAGGTAATATAGGGAAAATGCATTTAAAGCCCTGAAAAATATATTTGCAGTATCATCCAGTTAGATAGAGATAAAGATAATGAGAGGGTTGAAGATCTGTACAAGCAAAACTTTAAGGCATTCCTGAACAACTAAAGGTGACCAAAATAAATAGACTCAAGTTGGCAGTTCTTCCAAACTGACCCATAGATGCAAGACAATTGCAGTTAGAACTTCATTAGCTTTTTGTACATTTTAGGGAGCTGCTCTTTAAAATTGATAGGAAAGGCAATCATATAGAACAGAAATTGTATCAAACGTAGTCAGAATTAAAAGTCAAGGAGAAAACAACTCAGCCTGATAAAAATCAGAGCAAACTCTCACAAGATGGAGACTACATGAAGCTCTCTCTCAAAAACCTTCTTAAGTAGAGTGAAAATACTCTTTACAACAATGTTCACAAAATGTGTCATTAATTTGTTAAAATCCATGGGATGGAGCTGGACATAGTGGCACACGCCTTTAATCCAAGCACTCAGGAGGCAGAGGCAGGAGAATGTCTGTGAGTTCGAGGTCAGCTTGGTCTACGTAAGAAGACCTTTCCTCAAGCCAAAAGGGAATCGGGAATGCAGCTCAGTTGGTAGAGTACTAGCCTAGCGTACATGAAGCCCTGGTTCATTCCCCAGCACTTCATTAAACAGGCTGTGATTGTACATTCCTGTAATCCCAGCACTTGGGAAGAGGGACAGGAAGATCCGATTGTCTCAGAGAGGGGTTAGGAGGGTGAGCTTAGCTCAGAATTTAAGAGGCAGAAAACCTGTATTCAGATTGTCTTTTTCTAGCTTTGTAGCGTTGGCTGTACTGAACCCTGTGATTCTTGAGTTCTCATTTGTGTTGGGATCATCAGTCTAGGGGTCCTCTCCTATAATTACTTGGCTGTACCCTTCAGTGTTCAGACCTGCGCCACTGACCAGGAATCTGATGTATTTGGTGCTGCTGGAGAAAAGCAAATGCTCATGTGTTTGGATTTTGGTGTGTTGCAGGTTCAGCTCGTTGGTTTAGATGAAGAGAGTTCAGAGTTTATTTGCCGAAACACCTTTGACCACCCATACCCCACCACAAAGCTCATGTGGATTCCTGACACGAAAGGCGTCTATCCAGACCTGCTGGCGACAAGTGGTGACTATCTCCGTGTGTGGAGGGTAAGCAGGCGCTTCCTTAGCAGACAGCTGCAGCGTGTCCTGAAGAGCTGACAGGTAGTATCCTTGCAGCATGGAGGTGACAGCGCATGCATCTGGGCCAGTCTTGTTTTAGCTCAGGTTTTCTAGGAAATCTAGCCCAGATGCCGCAGAATCTTGCTGCTGGCCTCAGTCAGCCTTGAAACTTGAGGCTCAGTTAACCTGGTGTGATGGGAACAGTCTTCTGTGAGGCAGAGAACACTTGGGACCTCGTACTCCGCTGATCCCAGGCTGTTGATTCTGTGCTCTGTGTGGGGGTCTTCTCTTTTCAGCTGAGCTCGGCACCTTGTGTGTGGGTGCAAATCTAGAGAGCAAAGCTGGGAGAAGTGCAGGTTTTGAAAGAATACCAATTCAGAAGTTCCTCTGGGTTTTATTATCCTTTGTTATAAAAAATATTTTCTCCCTTTGTCCTAGATTTACTAAGCAGGACCTTAGGTTGGTGGGGGAGGTGTATAGACAGGTGAATATCTTAAATTGTTGTCCCTTCAGGTTGGTGAAACAGAGACCAGGCTGGAGTGCTTGCTAAACAATAACAAGAACTCAGACTTCTGTGCTCCCCTGACCTCCTTTGACTGGAACGAGGTGGATCCTTATCTTTTAGGTGAGGGCTTTAAAATCAGTTTGAAGCAAAGGAAAATATACATTTCCTCAGATTTGGGCTGGATCTGTTTTTGTGGAGGTGGGGGTTGAGGTGCACACCTCATCCTAGAACAGCCAGTGGATGAAATGGGCTAAATATGGAATGTAGTTATTAATTTCTCTTTTTTCTGTTTGTTTGTTTTGGGTTTTTTGGGGGGCGGGGTTGGTTTTTTGAAACAGAGTTTCTCTGTAGCTTTGGTGCCTATCCTGGAACTCTCTGTAGACCAGGCTGGCCTCAAATTCAGAGATCTGCCTGCCTTTCCTCCCCAGTGCTGGGATTAAAGGCATGCATCATAGTTATTTGTTATGGGGAAGTCAGTTTTCCCTGTGTGTACATCACATCTCTCCAGCTAAAATTCACAGTCCACACCTATAATACCAACACTTGGGACGTGCAGGCTGGGGGATCTTGAGTTCAAGCTCAGCCTAAACTATATCAGGGTATTCTGTTTCAAGAAATTATCCTCCCCACCCTACAAGAAACAAGTCAGTGCTCAGGAAGTGCTGTAGCTCATTGTCCCCTGGGCCAACCAGAGAAGAGGGGTCTGTGTGGAACCTCACCTCATCAGTGCTGGCTTGCTCTGGTGTCTGCAGGTACCTCAAGCATCGACACAACGTGTACCATCTGGGGACTGGAGACCGGGCAGGTGCTGGGACGAGTGAATCTCGTATCTGGCCATGTGAAGACCCAGCTAATTGCCCATGACAAAGAGGTAATGATATTTTTCTCCTTTTTTGCAGGTGCTTTCTGTACCTGCAGGTAGAGGTCGTCCTGTTCTCTCAGTTTTGCAGGTTATGTAGATCATAATGTTGGCGTGTGTCTTGTCGAAGTTGAAAATTAATGTGTTAAAACAGAACAACACTTATAATTTAACCTTTTAAAATGTATTACTTATTACGATTATTATGAGAGAGAGAAAGTGTGTGTCTGTGCCAGCACATGTATACCACGGTGCTTGTGTGGAGGTCAGAGAACATCTCTGGGGAGTCAGTTGTCCCCTTCCATTGTGGGTTCTGAGGATTGAGCTCAGGTTTGCAGAGCGGTACTGTTAACCTGTGGCTGAGCCACCTCACCAACCCAAATGCTTCATTAAATGGCACTAATAACTTAACCTACAGTCTGTCATTTTCCTTTCATACTAGAGGTTGCTGGAGGTATTTTCTTAATTGATTTTTGGAATCTAATATCGTGACCTTGATCACGCTCACCTCCTAGTTTCCCCATATCCACCCCATCCCCTGCCTCAAAAAGAAAAAAAGCAAGTTCATTTTGTGTTGTCCATGTATTCACTGGAGTACAGTTAAATTCCTAGTGGCCAGCCCCCCAATAGAGGATGAGCCTCCTCCCTGCATCCTCCACCAAAAGCATCAGCTGAGGAGAGCCTTGTGGTGGTTGGGCAGGTGGGCTAGCTCTTCCGTACCCACACTGCCACCCACGTCACAGCAGTGCTATGGGCTGGTGGGGGCAGGGCCAGCTCGCCCATGAGGCTGGGGACAGAGGTTGCTATTTTTTAATAAAGTCTCCTATAGATATCCTAGAAGCTGATGTGTTAAAGAGTAATTTCAGGGCAACCCTTCTCTCTAAACATAATATCTTCTTGGAGATGGGGAAACAGGAAGGGGGGAGGAGTTCATGACAGGCAATCCTCATTAGCTATTTTTCTCTAAAACAATTCTGTGTACTCTGGTATGTTTACTAGTCTTTTTACTTTCAGTCCTGTTTTGAAGCAAATATGGCTTACTGATGTTTCTTCTGTGTTTACTGGAAAAGCTGAGGGGGGTATCCTCTGGTGATTTGGGGGGGGAGCAGGTATAACTCTGCTCCCACAGAGCCTGGGTCCTTGTCTTGTGTCGTTTTCTGCCCCTTTACCTGCACAGCGAGTGGTATCAGTATTTCTTACAGAGAAAGATAACCTTAATGTCAGCAGAGTATCACGTTGTGTCAGGTTGCTCATTCTGAGGGGTTGATCTTCAGTGTTGCACTCCTGAGAGTCAGATCTGTAGAAAGACACTGGGACTTAACTCCTGCTAAGCTAAGAGAGTTCTACAGAGATAACTAAAGGAGTTTGTGGAAATGTCACATAGAAAGGCCTCTGTGCTCTGCTAGAGCCAACCCAAGGTGGGAACTACGCAAAGTGTCTGGGAATACAGCTCGGTGATTGCCCAGCATCCATGAGACCCGCTGTGGGGAAAGGGGTCTTGCAAGAGTAAGCCTAAGTGATTTAGAACAAGAGAATGCTAATACAGTGAAGGAATTGAGAGGATAGTAACAAGAGGCTACCACTACCTGTAGGTGAAAGCCATGGCTCTCAGAGCCTGGGTTTACCTGGCCGAGATGTTTCTGAACATAGAGGAGGGATAAGTAATCAGCTGCTTCTTGTGTTGCAGCATCCGATTTCCCACCTCTGATTCCTTTGGCTGAACCATCTAGAAGCAGCCAGTAAAGCTGGGACTCCACCAGACCTGGCCTGTAGGAAGCAGTCTCGTGCAGCACAGAGAAGAGCAGGAGGGGCCGGAGAAATAGAGCAGATGACAAACTGGAAAGGGGAGCCCGTGATGGCAGCTCTGAGTTGCCACCTTCCCTCTTTCCTGATGAACCATACAGGTGGGGCTGAGGAGCAGTTATTTACTCTGAGAGGGCTTTGTGCTCGGAGCCACACTGATGGGGGATTCTCCAGAACCAACAGGAGAGCAGATGCCAAACACAAAACACACTTTTTAGTATGTTTTAGTAGTAATGATAGCTGACATTGATATGGAGAAATAAGTAGAATTTCTCACTAAAAAATATTGGGTCCCAAGGCTGGAGAGATGGCTCAGCAGTTAAAAGCACTGACTGTTCTTCCAGAGGACCTGAGTTCAATTCCCAGCAACCATCAATTCACAACCATCTGTAATGAAGTCTGGTGCCCTCTTCTGGCCTGCAGGCATACACGCAGAGAGAAACTGTAATCATAATAAATGTCTTTTTTTTAGTGTTAATTGATTTCTCCATTTTCTATAAATAAGTCTTTAAAAAAAGAAAAGTATTGGGTCTGGGTCTGGAGAGATGACTCAGCAGTTAAGAGCATTGACTGCTCTTCTATAGAGATCCCAGATTCAATTCCAGCACCCACATGGCAGCTCATAACCATCTGTAACTCTAGTTACAGGGGATCCTATGCCCTCTGCAGGCACCAGCTACTCATGTAGTGTACATACATACAAGCAGCCAAAACACTCATACAGATAAAATAAAAAGCTTTCTTAAAAAATGTAGATCCTCTAGACGCTCTGGGTACTAAGGGACAAACACCGCTAATAGATGCCCATCTGTTTTGTTCAACATACTAAGCCCCCCTTTCTCTAACCGTGAAGAAAGATTTCTCTGAGGTAAAGATGAGGAGTGGTTCTAAGACACACGCCTGCACGCCTATCAGTCGAGTGGTTAAATGCAGCGGTGTGGGAGGATCGAGAGTTCTTGAGTCATCTACTACATAGCAGGTTTAATGCTAGCCTGGGCTACACAAGACCCTGTCTTAAAACAACAGGAAAAGAATGATTAAAAGGAGACCCTGAGTGCCTATACTTCTAGCTCTTAGTAGGTAAAGGTGGAACAATCTAAAGTTTGATACCAGCCTGGGCTGCATAGCAAGACCCTATCTTTTTAGGTCTGACACACCAGACAGACAAAGGCTTTGTCTAGTGCTGTTCACTACTTAAGGACATAATATACCACCTACCATGTAGCAAGTTTGAGGCCAACTTGGGCCACATGAGATTTTTTTTTCTTCCTTCCTTCCTCCCTCCCTCCCTCTCTCCCTTCTTTCCTTCTTTACTTCCTCTTAACTGGATATATAGACTAGCTTTAATAAAATTACAGCGTATTGGGGCACAATTTTAATACAGTACTCAGAAGGCAGACACTATGAGTTTAAGACCAACTTGGTCTATACAGTGAGACCTTGTCTCAAAAAAATAATAAACATAAATAAATGTTCACTTTAGGGCTGGGACTATAAACTCAGTAGTAGAACAGTTGGTTACCATGGTGATAAGTAATAAAATGTGTCCAGGGGGTCTTTATATAAGGTACAGTGTCAGATATTTCTGCTAAGAAAATAGGAAGTATCATTGCTGCTTAAAAAGAGGACTCTAAGAGGGACATGCATGGATTGCCCTAGGAAGGGGAAATAGATAAGAAAGATCTCCTGGGTAAAATGGGGTTGGAGGGGAGGGGGGGTGAGAACATGAGGGAGCAGGATGGTTGAGTTAGGGAAGGGATGGAGAGGGAGAGCAATGAAAGAGATATCTTTATAGAGGGAGCCATTATGGGGTTAGGGAGAAACCTTGTTTTAGAGAAATTCCCAGGAATCTTCAAGGAGGACCCTAGCTAAGACTCCTAGCAAGAGTGGAGCGGGTGCCTGAACCGGCCTTTTCCTGTAATCAGATTGGTGACTACCCTAATTGTCATCATAGAACCTACTACATCCGGTAACTAATGGAAGCAGAGGCAGAGATCCACAGCCAAGCTCTGGACTGAGTTCCTGGAGTCCATTCAGAGAGATGGAGGAGGGATTATATTGGGGGGGCAGGGGTAAGATCATGATGGGGAAACCCACAGAAACAGCTGACCAGAGCTAGTGGAAGCTCATGGACTGTGGACTGACAGCTGGGAAGCCTGCATGGGGCTGAACTAGGTCCTCTGAATATGGGTGGCAGTTGTGTGGCTTTGTCTGCTTGTGGGACCTGGCAGTGGGACCAGGATTTATCTGGCTTTTTGGAGCCCATTCCATATAGTGGAATACCTTACTCAGCCTTGATGCAGTGGGGAAGGACTTGGTCCCACCTCAACTTGATACACCAAGCTTAGTTGACTCCCTATGGGAGGTCTTACCCTCTCTGAGGAGTGGACGGGGGCGGGGAAAGCAGGAGGAGGGGAGGGAAGGGGAGCTGTGGTTGGTATGTAAAATGAATTTTAAAAAAATAGAAAATCAGGACTCTTCTAACTAGTCCTCTTGAGGGCTCTACTCAGAACCAACTGAACATAGGATGGCTCTGTCCCTTAGCAACAGGGTTCTACTCAGAACCAACTGAACATAGCATGGCTCTGCCCCTTAGCAACAGGGTTCTACTCAGAACCAACTGAACATAGCATAGCATGGCTTTGTCCCTTAGCAACAGGGTTCTACTCAGAACCAACTGAACATAGCATAGCATGGGTCTGTCCCTTAGCAACCTGAAAACATGACCTCAGTGTCTGTGTTCTCCCTGCCCTACACTTTCCTTTTTTGAGACAGGGCCATGTCCAGTTGCTTGCCCAGACTATCTTCAAACTCATTCTATAGCCAAAGCTAGCCTCAAACTCAGGATCCTGAGTGGTGTGATCACAAGTATAGACTGTCTATCATACCCAGCTCAAATTATTTTGTTTGGAATTGGATTCAGTCCCAGCGGCTGCTTACACCAGTGGGGATGTTCCCTTCTGAGACCATGCTGGAGCACTTGCATTCCCCTGGAAGGTGTAAGGCACCTGCTGCTGCTGCTGCTGCTGCTGCTGCTGCTGCTGCTGCTGCTGCTGCTGCTGCTGATGATGATGATGATGATGATGATGATGATGATGATGATGACGACGACGACCAAGTACAGACTGTTCCTCAAAAATCAGAGTTCATTATTTAGGAATCAGATCAAGGCTTCACACTGGTTTTCCACTTATGAAAATCACACTTAAATACCCAGTTATGTATTTCCATTTAGCAATGACACAATAGAAAATAAATAATTGCATCTTCGCAAAAGGAAAAAGAACTCAGTTCTTCGTGAGTCTTTCTTTCTTGCCTTTTATTTATTTATTTACTTATTTTGGTATCTTAAATGTTGTTGATCACAAAAAAAACTCCCGGTTTCTCTTCCTTATGGACTTGCATTGCTGAGTATGTTATTGCTTTGACTTCTGTTCCCTGAGGGTGCTTGGACAAAAAAGTCTTCTCCCAACCCTATTGACTGTAACTTGAAAATTTTTTGATCAGTATTAAATATTTTCACTTCCCAGGTATGACATATTCATCAGCACTGAATTGTAAAGCCACTCGTCCAGAAAGGGAAAGATTAGAGTCTGCAGCTCATCTCCTTGAGTTTCTACTTCCACTGTTTGGAGGGGTCCACAGTCCCTGTATCTGTCATGTAACTGTGGCCATGGCACACTTTTCAAATGCTTTCTCCAGAGCAGATCCCCATGCATGTAACTGGACAGCAGCCATGTGATCCAGACATTCATGCTTCAATTGACTTGAGGGTACCCGTCTTTGATTGCCTTCTGTTCCTCCATCAAACTGTAATCTCTGACATCCTCCTCTTCTTGAGCCATGATTGAAGATTTTTTTATTCTATTTTTATTGAAGACTTTTTATTTTATTTTTCAAGATTTATTTATTTTTATATGTATGGATGTTTTGCCTACATGTATGTCCTTGCACCACATGTGTGCCCAGTAAGAGGAGGCCGAAAGGGAGTGTCCGATTCTCTGGATCTGTAGCTACAGATCACTCTTAGCTGAACCTGGGTCTTCTGTAAGAGCAACAAGTACTCTTAACCACCAAGCCATCTCTCCAGCTCCCAGATACCCTTTTAAAAAACACAAAAACAAAAGTCGTGATTACCTTTTTCTTACAAATGGGTCTCAGGTCTAGGTTTTATAGCAGAACCAGCTTGAAAGAACCATGAGGTGGTTTGTCATGAACCTGCATCTGATTGCATATAAGTGAAACCCCTAGAGCCCAGAAAATAACTGCCTTATTCTTGGAACACAGAGTCCTTGTTCAGACTTGGGTATTCTTTGCCAGTCAGTAAGTTTGTAGCTTTTGTTTTATCACAAGGTTTTGAGAGGAAGAATAGAAGCCAGGTATGGGAATAAGTCTACCAGGATCTTTACTCTCTGAGAAGTCACTAACTTACCTATTTTGTGTCATGAGTTGGGGTCCGATGTACTGAAAGTGACAGGTTTCCATTGTGTGGGAAAATGGCTGATGTAAACCTCACGCTTCTCACCAACAAACAGGTCTATGATATTGCATTCAGCCGAGCCGGAGGTGGCAGGGACATGTTTGCCTCTGTGGGTGCGGATGGCTCTGTGAGGATGTTTGACCTCCGCCATCTGGAACACAGCACCATCATTTACGAAGACCCACAGCATCACCCACTGCTCCGCCTCTGCTGGAATAAGCAGGACCCTAACTACCTTGCCACCATGGCCATGGATGGAATGGAGGTAAGCCATAAAGGCCCTGTCCGTTGGCTCCGGTCTGCTTAGTGTATTTACAAGAGTAGCCCTCAGGTGGTGGCAGTTTTGTACTCAGTAGATCTTTGGAAATACCTGGAGACGTTTATGGTTGTCAAACATTAAGGAGGAAGCATAGAGTGTTCCTGGCATCAAGTGTATAACGATCAGGGAACCTACTAATCATCCTGCAGTGCAGACAGTCTACTCAAAATGCCAAAAGGGCCGAGACTGAGGAACCCAGCCAACAAAAAGAACTGTGTTCAGTTTCTCCCTCCTTCTTTGATAAAACAGAGTTTCTGTAGCTCAAACTAGCTTGGAACTTACTGTGTATCCGAGGCTAGCCAAAAAATCACTGCAATTGCACTGCTTTTGTGTTAAGGATTTCTGATACAGTGGGGATGTAGCATAGTGGCAGACAGTGCTTGTCTAGCATGTTCAAGGTCCTGATCCCCAGTATAAAAACAAAACAAAACAAAAATCATACACACAACTAATAAACTTTCACTGGGCACTACTTTAGCACTTGGGAGGCTGAGACAGGTGGATCTCTGTGAGTTCAAGGCCAGCCTGATCTACATAAAGTTCCAGGACAACAAGTGCTACATAGAAAACCCTTTTTCTTGCCAGGTGGTGGTGGCATACGCCTTTAATCCCACACTCAGGAGGCAGAGACAGGCAGATGGATCTCTGAATTTTAGGCCAGCTTGGTCTACAGAGTGAGTGCCAGGGCTGTTACACAGAGAAACTCTGTCTCGAAAAGCCACAATAAAATAAAATAAAAAGAGTTTCTGGTAGAGTAAAACTAAGATGAATAGAACAGTGATGATGGCTGCAGCAGGGACTCAGTGCAGGGGCACAGAGCCACTGAGTCTGCAGGCTTCCTCTTGTCCCTTGGTCAGAAGTCTCTGTTTGCGGAGGAACAGTAGTGGTTAATAAGGAAACTAATCCTGTACAGAAACTTCATGGACAAGATAAGAATACAGATCAAAATGACAGGCATCTGGAAGACTTGCTGTTACTGGCCCAGAGTGTCAGCAAGAGCCTTGTAAGCTAAAATGTATGAATATGTTTCCTAACTTCAAAGTTGAAGATTCCAAATATGAAGTCATTGAAAAACTCTAGTCCTGAATAAATAATATAAAATCCATCTGGTAATTTGTCATGAATTGGTTATACAAATGATTCAAAACATTCAAATAAACATTCATTTCATAATTTTAAAAAAAGGTAAGACAAGTTATATATAAATGACTAAAATTTAAACCAAATCACAGGGACTGAGTAAGAAAGTAGGCCATACCCCTGGTGTTCTAGGCAGACTCTACAGCTGTTGCAAGTAGGCGTAAACGGAAGCTCTTTGTTCTGCTGGGGGGTGGATTGTTGGCCAAGAGGACGTGGTGGTTAACCTTGGTTTGGATGAACCTTGTGCCTCATGCTTCTTACATTCCAGGTTTTGCTTTGGTGCCCATTCTACCTAGCTAAGATAAACGATTTTTGATTTATTTTAAATTTTTGGTTTTGGTTTTTTTGAGACAGGGTTTCTCTGTGTGATAGTCCTGGCTGTCCTGGAACTCTCTTTGTAGACCAGGCTGTTCTCGAAATCACAGAGATCTCCTGCCTCTGCCTCTTGAGTGCTGGGATTAAAGGCGTGTGCTACCACCATATTTTCTTACAGGCACTTAACCAGGGTGTTTATGGATCGTGCAAACTCATGATGCCTATTCCAGCTTCCCCTTCTCCATTAATCTAAAGGCCCAGTGTGTCTCTCACTACATATGTGTGTTCACTGTTTTCTTTCTTCCTCCATCCTCAGGAAATCCTGTCTTTAATATTCTTCAAATCCAAAATGAAGATTCTGCTTAAAATTTTGTGTGTGTGATAGTGTTGTTCGTTTGTTTGTTTTTCCTGCCACACTCTGCAGTTATTGGTTCTTTTTCTTGTATTTCTGCAGGTAGTAATTCTGGATGTTCGAGTTCCCTGCACACCTGTCGCCAGGCTAAACAACCACCGAGCATGTGTCAATGGCATTGCTTGGGCCCCACATTCATCCTGCCACATCTGCACTGCAGGTAACCGTGATGGGAGGAAGTATCAGAGCAGTGAGGACCCCATTCTTGGCTCTCTAGGAGTATATTCCCTGCCGTTTCCAAGGATGGTTTTGTGAGATTAAATCAGTCCACATTCCAGATGATCTTGTATATTCAGCTGGTCTCAGAGCATCTTTCATTAACTAATGACTGTGTATCAGATACAGACCTGTGTGTATACTCCTACAGGGGAATATGTACTGGTCCCAACCAATCTGTGTTCTTACAAAGAAACACCCCACCTGGCTTTAACAGGGTCTTTGGCACAACCAGGAATCATCTCCCTTGGGTCTTTCTCCTTCACATAGCCATACCTAGTCAATAGTTTGATTTAGAGTTCTCACTTCACTATTTTTCTCAAAGCAGGTAGGTACCTCTCAAAAATATATTGCTTATTAAGTGTTTTTGTTCTAGAAATAATGCAAGTCTGTTATTAAAATGAAAACAATGCAAAGCTGTGATAAGTTTGCTATTTCTTTTTTCTTTTCCCTTTTTTTTTTCCTTCAAGACAGGGTTTTTCTGTAGCTTTGGAGCCTTCCCTGGAACTTGCTCTGTAAACCAGGCTGGCATCACTCACAGAGATCCCCCTACCTCTGCCTCCCAAATGCTGGGATTAAAGGCATGTGCCACCACCACCCAGTTTAAATACACGTTTTAATAAAGATTTAATCGAGACCATTAGAAAACAGTGAGGACAGTAGTGCCTGATCTTTGTGGGCTTTAAGAGAGAACACTGCTTGGGGGAATTTTTTTTATTATTTTGTCGCTGTTTGTTTTAAGGTTTTGTTTTATTTTTATTTATTTATTTTGGTGAGGCGGGCTCTCACTGTGTAGTGTTGTCTGGCTGGAACTTGCTGAATTGATCAGGCTGAGCTCCAGCTTGCAGTGGTCCACTTGCCTCTGCCTCAAGTGCTAGGATTATAATCATGTGCCACCATACCTAGCAAAACACAAAAGTTTACAATGGTTCATCAGGTTTTTTGTTTATTTTCTAATGGTGCTTGGGATTGTACCAAGGACACTGACCATGATAAGCAGGTACTCTACCCCTGAGCTATGTCCCCAGTTCCCTATTGTTGGGATTCCATTACAAGATGGAATTTCATTTATCTGTTTGGTTCTTTGATTGGTTTGGTTTTTTGAGATGGAGTTTCTGTGAAACAGCCCTGGTTGTACTGGAACTTGCTTTGTAGACCAGGCTGGCCCTGAACTCACAGAGATTTGCCTGCCTCTGCCTCCTGAGTGCTGGGATTAAAGGTGTGCACCACCACCACCCGACTGGAATTTCTTTTAATGGTGCATGTCTATGTAGCACTTTATGTCAATCATCTGTACATCTTGTTTGAAGTGTAAATGGACATAAAATGGGAAGCAGTCATCAGAGAAGCATCTTTATTCACATAAGTATTTTTAGTGGATGAAAGTGATATTGTGTTTTGGGATCATTCCATCCTGTGTCCTCTCTGATGTCCTAATCTAATTCTCTAACCTGGTTCAGTGGATGGAGCTTAAAGACCTAGAATGCGGAGTCAGGAGCTAAGATGTGAGTCCTGACCCCGCCACTCACTGTCTACATGGCATGATGGGGCACATGGTAACACTGCTAAATCTTGTTTTCCTCATCTCTAAAATAAAACCCCCTTCACAAAGTTTTGGTGAGCAAATGTTTTGCAAATTGTGACTGACTCCCCAAATGCAAGATTGTTACTCCATTGTCTGAGTCATGACGTTCTTTCTTGCTTTTTCCTAGCGGATGACCATCAGGCTCTCATCTGGGACATCCAACAGATGCCTCGGGCCATCGAGGACCCTATCTTGGCCTACACAGCCGAAGGAGAGATCAACAATGTGCAGTGGGCCTCAACTCAGCCGGACTGGATCGCCATCTGCTATAACAACTGCCTGGAGATACTCCGTGTGTAGTCTTGCTGGCGTTTCACCTACCAGACCGGGGCTTGTGTATTTTAGCCTCTGCCCCTTCCCTCCCCATGTAAGAAGAACATGTTTCCAGTGGCCAGTATGTCTGTTGTTGCTTTACACCCACTGTGTCCAGAAGCTGCTGTAGGAGTCCAGGCCAGTTGCCCCTCGCTATTGTGCTGTGTGGCGCACCGCAGCCCAGGGCTGGGTTTTAAGATTTCTCTCCTTTCCTCTTTGCTTCTTCAATTAAACATTTCTGTATATCTGTTTGTCAGCTGTTGTGTTCATGAACAGTACGAGCACTGGCTCTGTCTGTGTCCATTTGCCCCGTGTCTCTATTTGTGCCTGAGGCAGTCGTCCATGTCTTGTCCCTTTCCGTGTCCATGCTAGCACTTAAATGGGAACAAATGCCAACTTTAAGTTGGCTTTCCTCCTGTATCAGTGTCTTTTAACACCCCTCAACTTTGTATATTTTTTATCTATCAGGCTAATTTTTTTATGAAAAGAATTTAATCTTCCTGGTTTCTTGGTTTCACAGTCCTCCCTCTTTGTACCTTCCTCTCCTCCCTTGGTGCCTGCAGTGGGTCCGGGACCCTAGACCACAAGACCAGTTTGCCTTCCCGAGTCACTGCCTGCATGGCACACCCCGAGTTCAGAACTGCACTGGTGCTCTAAGGGCTTCTGACTCCCACCTTTCTCAGTCTGGGTCTCCTGAAGGCCTGGCAGGCACAGGACAGACATAGGAAGCCTTTTGTTCCACCCTCACGTTCCTCTCTGGCTTCGTGATGACTGCCGGTGAAGCTGAGAAGCTGTTGAGTAGGGGCCAGGCTGAGGGAGGATCATTTCAGGAAAGCTGAACCAGTCTCCAGTACCTGGTTTCAGAATCTATTTTTCCATTTTAGAACTTGAATGATAGGCAAGAAGGATCTCTAAGCTAAGCTTCGGGATTTGTTTGTTGTGTTTCCTCTACCTGTTGTGATACTGGCCCATCTCTGGATTGAGTGCTCTGAATGAGAGACTCCAGAGAGGTGCTGTCTGGCCTGACCCTGAACAGGATCTTTAGGTTGAGATAAATGGGCAGTTCTCATAAAGAATGGGCTAATGAGCTGTGGTGATTCCAGGCCACCAAGTAAATGGCTACAAAAGAACCATAGGGCCCAGGGTCCGCCATCTAGGCTTCTCTACACCTGTGACGCTTGCCCTCACCTGAGTTTAGGTTCTGAGCAGTATTGGACTTTGTAGGCTACAGTTGGCTGTGCTGACTTATAGGCCTCAGGTGTCTGTTTCCGTTACATGAATGGGTTCCATGGAGGGGACTTGTGTGGTTCTGATTTTAGATGAGTCCCTGGCAGTTTGGGACATACTCTGGAGAGTTTTCCTGACTTATATTCCGCTGAGCTACCCGAAGGTTTCTTAGATTCCCTGATATGAGGAGAGTAGCAGGCCTGAAATCTGATGCTTTTGCCCACTTCGCTGTCGTTGCAGGAGAAGTAAACACTGACTCATTGTTCTGGGCGCATGGGCTCTCTGGCCAAGTCTGCCCGCCTCCTACAGCTGCTGCAGCTGTAGGCCAAAAGTCTTAGATCATTTCGCTACATAGGGGCTCGTCCCAAAGGAAAGGCATTTTCATTCAGGGTATTCCCCCTTGGCCTTCCTGGTTTGTCATTCTGATTCCTGGTCTCTGGCTGTCTGTCTGCTTGATATTAATGTTCCTGCACTATCATGTATCTGTATCATTTGCAGATAGAGAGCACAATTTGTGGTTACCTCTGCTTTTAGTGGTGTTTGCTAGCTAGTACAGGGTCATTGAGGGCAGCAGGCTTGCTGATTTAGGTTGCTCCTGTAGGAGCCCCCAGGTTCTTCCTGGGCTGAGTCTACAGTGGACAGTGGTAGTGGGCCTGCTGGGAAGGGCCTCTGTGTTCTGGGTGGGCTTTAACTTGGGCTAAACCATGGGATTTGTCGCCTGGAATCTGAAGGCAAAGTTTTTAAGTTAGTAGTAGTTATTAGAATAGATTTGTATGGGGTAACTATGTGCTTTGGAAACCAGCCACCTGTGACCATCTTTCCCTCGCTCTGTGGATGTTGGTCATTTTTAGCCTGCCTTCTCTGCCCTCCATCTGGTCCAGGTAAGACTCTCACTGTCTCCATCTTCAAATATGCACACACCCACAGTTGCAGGGTTGCTGGCATTTTGAAGTGCCAGCTCTCTCACCCTCCTTTTAATGGATAAGTGGCCCTGTCTGTGGCTGAGGAAGAGACTTCTGTAGCCTTGAGACACAGAAAGTCGCTTAGTCTGCCTTCTTCCTAGAAGCACAGGTCTATTAAAATCTCAGAAGTCAGTCTGTTTAGATTTGCTAGTTCTTGGACTGATGAGGAGGTAGGTCAGGACCTCCAGACATGTTTTCCTCCAGGAACGGTAGCTCCAGGCTCTAGTGTGGCTGCAGTGCTATTTGCACTTGGCTTTGGCATGCTGCGCCAGAGGCTCTGGCCTGTTCTTTCTGTGTCTGCTGGTGGGAGGGTGATGTTCAGTCAGATTAGCCGAGAGCTGAACCGCTGCATGGGTCTGAGGCGCTCATGGGCTTGAACTTTTCTCCACAGGAGATTGTGTCTCTCCCCTGGTCTGCAAGGTTAGGGCTTGAAGAGTGATGGCCCCTGACAACTGGGTGATAATTTCCATCAAACTCAGAATTGGGTCTCGGATAACTGGGTACAATTCAGGAAGAACAGAAAAAAAATCAGGATCCTACAGTGTTTTGATGGTTGTTACAGTTGAAGTCTGATATTTTAGGGTGTAGAAGAAAATGAGTTCTTCAGATCACAGGAGGAAAAGGCTCGGGAACACAGAGGTCTGCAGGGAGGACATTGAGAGTGGACCTGTGCTCAGCCTAGGTTGGCCTTCCAGTGCCGCTAACCAAACATCTATGTCACTGGGTAGCTAGGAATGGGGTGAAGCTAGGGGCAGAGAGCCCTTCCCACAGCAGGGCTGCTATAGGCGATGCCTGCTGGGTAAATTCGAAGTGTTGGGTGTGCCGTGACAGTACATGATGACGCTGTTTTGTTTTATTTTGTCTGAGACAGGGCCTTGCGTTGTAGTCCAGACTGCCCTTGAACTTGGGATCTTTTTATCTTACTTCAGTCTCCCTGAGTGCTGGGATCACAGGCATGTGCCACTATCCCCAGCATCCATGGTTCTTCTTGTGGATCCCCCTCTTCCCTTATCTTCCCTTTAGTTTTAATTTTTCATGGGGTGTGTGTGTGTGTGTGTGTGTGTGTGTTGATGGGGATCCAACGCAGGCCCTCACACATGCTAGGCAAGTGTTCTACCATGGAACTACCCTCTAGCCCTTCCTCTTTTGTTTTTCTTTTCCTATCCTATTCCCTTTCCTCTGTAGAATGTTCTCCCTTCTTCCTGATGTATCCTGGGCCCTAGATTCCTAGACATGTAGGACTCTGGAGTTTACCAGACATGGCTGAGCAGTCCAGAACTGCCTAATTTCCCCATTTTGAAAATATGGCAGTTCATTTAATCACCTGACTTAGGATAGACACTACCATTGCAATAGAGACCTCGAAGCAAGTGTTTCCTTTAGAGCCTGTGCTCAGCATGGGGTAGGTGGGGCCTGCTTGGCATTTAGGTTGATTTTCTGAGAGGAGAGCTGACCTGAGCAATGTCACCATGAACCCTGAGCCAGGCTTTCCCAGAATTGTCCTCTCTGCTCTGGTGAGGCCGCAGCTGTGTGTTTCATGTCTCAGAGCTTGTTCACCTCACCCAACTGCGTTCTCTCTTCCTCCCATAATGTCATTGCTCTAATGGCCAGAGTCAAGCATGAGGCATTATTGGATGGGCAAGCTTCTTGGGCTGCTATCTGGATGTCACTTTTTAAATATGGAAACATGCAGCCGCCTTCTCCAGGAGGCTTGAACTAATGTGTCAACCATAAACAATAAACTAAGGGAAGTTTGAACTCCAGAAGAAAGATGTTGACATCTGTGTGACAGCTGGAAAATGTACGAGCACCCACCTTTGGGAACTCAGTGAAGCTGAACTGTGTGATCTACTATTTGAAAGATATGTTCTCCCATTGGGCTGATTGTGATAGACAATGTGTTATGAAAACTGTTGACCTGAAGCTTTGAATTGCTTTAGTCAAATGAGTCACTTGCTTTGGTCCTCCTCCGTCAGCGACCTTCCCTTGCCCCGCCCTGAGTGTGAATTATAGCATGATTGTATAAAGCTCTGTGTAGACAATGGAGATTTCTTGTTCTACAAAGTGTTAAGCTCTAACTGATCGCTTCTGTGCCCTTTGGCCTCGTGTGTGAACGTACTTTCTTACATATTTAAACTTCCCTTCTGTTGTACAGCTTTTGTGGCATCCCTTGTTGAGGTGGAGAGGAAGCTGCCCCTTTGCAGAACTGTACTGTAACCATTTCTCCTCTGGAAATATTATTTTCACAGGGCTGATTGTACACAGGGCTTGTAATAAAATTTTAACACTGTGCTGTGAACGAGCTTAGGATTCTCCACACTGGAGGCGACTTGAAACGCAGCCGAGAGTGGAGTGTTCTTTCTGTGACTTTACTTCTTCCTCATACATTAAGTCTCTGTGTTCTGTTTCAGCCTCCTGTATAAGAAGTACCGTATTTTCTGCCCATCATACTTTGTAATAAAACTTGAACATGTATAGATTGAATTTCTTGTGATGAATTCAGTTTTTCCCAGTTTGTTCTCGTGGTCGTATTTCAGAGGTATTGGAAGGGCATTCGATTCTACCTCATTCGGCACAGTGCTGATGGACCAACTCTACCTGTGTCTCCTCTGTTCGCTCACTTCTTAGCTAAGAAAACATGGCCGGCCACCTACTCCATGCCAAGGGCCATAACCCTCAGCTTGCTTATATTTTCTCAGAGAGACATGCACATATTGGTAGTGTTCTGCAGTAATGTGGCTGTGTTTAGGAACCCTGCCTGAGGCCACTCCTGTCAGGGTGAGAGCCAGAGTGGGGCAAGAAAATGTCACCAGATGAAGAATGTCTGATTGGGGTTTGAAGACTTTAAGCGGAAGGTGTCTGGGAATAGGGAATGCCACTTAAGGCAAAGAGAATAGCCACATGCAAATTTATATAAATAAGTATGGTCATTTTCAGATAATTAGCTGTCAGTGTATGTATGTGGAGATTGCCAGGAGTGAAGAGTAAAGCAGCGGCCAGATCAGGGGGGTCCCGTCCTTCACAAACCTTCTGGATCTTAACTCGTGTGATACTTTGGAAAACACCCAGGTGAATCAGGGTCTGACTTGGTTTTTTTCAATTTACTTTCTTGAGACGGGCTCTGTAACTGGGGCTAGCCTTGAACTTACTGTGTAGCCAAGGATAACCTAGAATTCTGTGTCCTCTTGCCTCTACCTCCAAGGTGCTGGGATAACAGGTGTGCACCACCATGCCCAGTTTAGTTAATGCTGGGGATCACACCCAGGAACTTGTGCATGGCAGATATGTTGGGGTTCTCTAGAGAAAAAGAACCGATAGGATGCATCTGATGAAAAGAAGTTGATTAGACTGGCTCACACACTAGGGTCTGGGGAGTCCAGGAATAGCCATCTGATCGCTAGAGAAGCTGAATCCAGCACCACTCAGTTCACGAGGCTGCCTGCCTCAGCAGTCCTATCCTGGCACTGAGAGTCTTGACAATTGCTGGAGAACTGCTGGTCTTCAGTGTCAGGCCAGGACAGCAACAGCAGCAGAGTAGGTGCACTTGCCAGCCAGGAGGGAAGAAGGAAGGGCAGCAAAGAGCGTGGCTCCTCCCTCGGTTAACTGTTCCTAGGAATGCCCTCACAGAAGCATGTCTGTTAGACGATTCTAGACCAAATCCAGTGGATAACCAAGATAACCATCATGCCAGGCGGTGGTGGCGCATGCCTTTAATCTTAGGAGCAGAGGCAGGCAAATCTCTATGAGTTTGAGGCCAGCCTGGTCTACAGAGCTAGTTCCAGAACAGCTAGGGCTGTTACACAGAGAAACCCTGTCTCAAAAAACCAAGGGGAAAAAAAAAAACATCGGAGTAGGCAAGCACTCTACCAACTGAACTATTTTCCCAGTCCCCCTTTTTGAGACTGGGTCCTTGTACTGATGTTTGGTACTCAGTATGTAGCCCAGGATGACCTTGAGCTATCTCAGCCTCTGTGGCTCTGTGTCCCACTGTGCTTAGCTTGCAGTAGATAAGCAGAAACAAAAGAGCCTCTGAGTGGATGAGTTTGCTTTTGCTGTTTTTGCTTTTGAAACAGGATCTTGTAGCTCAGGCTGACCTGACACTCACTGTGCAGCCCAGAGCAGCCTTAGGCTTGCTCAGTGTAATCTTCCTACCTTCGCTCCCAAGTGTTTGTATTACATGTGTGAGCTCTCACACCCCATACCCATTTATGAGAGAGACATGATTCTGCCTTATTTTGAAAGCTAACACTAGGAGAGGGAGACCTCTAGGAATCTCAGCAGCCTGACTATGGAGAGCTTGGTCATCTGCCCAGGCAACTGCAAACCTTGTTTTGGTTTCTTTAATTACTTGTGATTGTTGTATTGATTCATTTTTTTTGCTACTGAATAGCATAAGCTTGCACTGTGGGTGTAGCTCAGTTGGTAGTGTGCTCGCTTCTCATGCACAAAGCCCTAAATTTAGTCTTCAGGACCACTTGAAACTGAGTGTAGTGATGCACACCTTTAATCCCCAGCACTTGGCCAGTGGAAGCAGCTGGGAGGGTCAGAAGTTCAAGGTCATCTTTCCCTGCATAGGGAGTTGGAGGCCAGCCTGGTCGAGAGTCCCTGTCTTGAGAAATAGAAGCTGCATTTTTAAGTTATACAAACCAGTGGCACTGTAGAAAAAGCAGTTAAGAGCACTCGGAGTTCCCAGCACCCACATCAAGTAGCTTACACCTGCCCACGATTCCAGTTCCAGGAGTTCAGTGCCGTCTTTTGACTTTCATGAGTGCCTGCACACAGAGACCCATACAGAAACACACACACACACACACACACACACACACACACACACACACACACAC
>LOJH01009924.1:0-11045 GCA_001685095.1 Ellobius talpinus
CTTTGGAAATCAGTATGGCAGTTTCTCAGAAAATTGGGAATCAACCTACCTCAGTATCCAGCAATACACTCTTGGGCATATACCCAAAAGATGCTCAATCATACTCCAAAAGCATTTGTTCCACTATGTTTGTAGCAGCATTAATTGTAATAGCCAGAACCTGGAAACAACCTAGATTCCCCTCAACTGAAAAATGGATAAAGAAAATGTGCCACGTTTACACATTAGAGTACTACATAGCGGTAAAAAAAAAAACAATGACATCTTGAATTTTGCATTTTCCCTTTCTTCAATTGGTTGGTGAGGACCAGGATGCCCCTTTTCCTCTTGTCATCTTGTTATTTGTTTATATCATAGTGGAAGTAAAATATTTCCTTCTTTGGGTAGATCTGTTAGTTAAAAATAACAGATAGATGACAAGAAAAAAGCACACAGATTTTTACACACATGGCAGCCTTGCCAGAAAGGGAGAAAACCCCCAAATGTAGCAAATCTAAGTGAATATGCACTGGAATTAAAATAACAATAGAGAAGTTCTAATTGTGGACCTGCCTCTAAAGTACACAGAGATCACAACAAACTTAAAAACTATTTCAACAAGATGTGTTTATGCAGAATCCTCTTGGCCTCCACTTGGCATCTCTGGTTTAAAAAATTACTAAAAGAAAAAGAGGCTATCAGTTTGAGAGTGGGAGGCACATGGGAGGAGTTGGAGGTAGGATAGGAGCAAGAAGTGATGCAATTATATTTTAATTGAAAATTATTTTTATTAATTAGTTTTCCCCAGCTGTATTAGTTTCCCCTCCCTCCCTCTTTCTCTCCCTCCTTCCCTTCCTACCCCTACTCCCATCCTTCTCTCTTCCCACCCCAGCCATTCCTTCTCCTTTCAAAATTATTATTTTAATAAGGGTGTTTCCCCCAGCCAGAGAGAATATTCATAGCCTGCATTGAGAGAGTGAAAGGAGGTCAGAACTCCCCTTATTTCACCCTGCTGTCTTTTGTGGTTTTGACTCAAATATGATCCTTATGCTAAAATAGCATCCTTGGAGATTGCAAAGTATCCTGTTATTCACCTTTGTTACATATGATACAGTACCAATAAAAGGTTGCTATAAAACTTAATTTATGACCGGAGCACTAGCTTCCTGACTCTGGACGGATAGCTAGGGAACCTGCATAGGACTGAACTAGACACCCTGAATGTGATGACAGTTGAATAGCTTGGACAATTTGTGGGGCCCCTGGCAGTAGGACCAGGGTTTTTCTCTGGTGCATGATCTGGCTTTTTTGGAGCTCATTCCCTGTGGAGGGATACTTTGTTCAGTCTAGACACCGGGGTGGGGGAGGGGGCTGAGGTGCTTAGTCCTGCTTCAAGTGATAGGACAGACTTTGCTGTCTCCCCATGGAAGGCTTCACCCTCTCTGAAGACTGGTGGGGGGTAGGATGGGGGAAGGTAGGGAGAGTGGAAAGAGGAGAGGTATGTAAAATAAAAAGAATGTTTTTTAAAAATAAAAAAATATTTAAAAACAATTTATGTTTGTATTATTATGTTTGTTTATATAGGGGAGTAATATATTAGTTTAATATTTTCCATTTCATTCTGTGATAATTCACACTGTTTTCTTAGGTTACAAAATTAGAAATATATTGAAGCTCTCTGTTTCAAAAACTCTAAATTTAATCTCTTTGAAAACTTTCATCTCTTATTTTTGTTTCAGAAAACCATGTTCACACACACACACATATATATAATGAATCTTAATATGATGCATATAAAAATTCTTGCAAGTGCCAGTTTATGCACACAGTGTGCACACTCCACAGTGGAGGTAAAATCACTGTTTATACACACAGTGTGCACACTCCATGGCTGAGGTAAAATCACTGTTAATGCACACAGTGTGGACACCCCACAGCAGAGGTAAAATCACTGTTTATGCACACAGTGTGCACACTCCACAGCAGAGGTAAAATCATTGGTTTTGGCTAAGGATGTGCAGCTCAAGATGAAATTAGGTGGCTGTCATCTGAAATCTCAGGTATGCCTATTTCATTTTTGTTTTTGTTTTGACAATTCCAAGGCAAGATTTTTTTTAAAGATTAGAAATGAGAGTAGAACATCTTGATCTTGCAGAATAGTCAGAGTTTCTAGCAATGTAACAGAAATGTTCAAGGAAAAGAAAAACATTTCATCCCAGAAGAAACAAAGACATTAAGGCACATCTCACTAATCTGAAGGAGTCAAGAGTTCACCCACTGAGGCATCTGCACTTCTCTGTCAAGTAAGTGATGGCTCACACTGGGATACAGGAAGAGTTCAGAAAATCCTCTCAAAAAGAAGCACAAAGCTATAGAAAAATTGATATACCCAAGATGCCATCAATTATGCATGCTTAATAACTGATTTAATGCATGAGATTCCAGAAAGCTTGTGACTTTGGGGTATGTCAAGATTGGTATTTCTTAATCTTTTGTTGTATGAACATTTTAGAGGTGTTCTTTATTTGTTTGGTTGATTAGTTGATTGGTTGGTTTGACTTTCTTATCCTTGAACAATGTTTTGCATGTTCAATTGTTATATGAATGACATGTTCATAATTTAAAAATTCATAGGATAAAAATGACAAGTTGTGATTTAGGACTGAGTGAATACTCAGGATGGTGTTTCATGTAGGCTAAGAGTTTCTCACCAGAACCTGAAAGATAAAATATGTTGGGTAGCAGGATCAAGCAATTGGAAGATAAATGAACTTTAAATCTTCAACAATGCACATTCTCTCCCATCCACTGGTGCCTGCAGCCACTTATGAAATAATCATTTAGAGGCTTAATATTAATTATAATTGTTTGGCCTATGCTCAGGCTTATTGTTAACTAGCTCTTACAACTTAAATTTACTCATTTCTATTATTCTATAGTTTACCATGAGACTCATGGCTTGTTACCTCATATCTTTCTTCTCTGGTGGCTGCTGGCATCTCCTGACCCAGCCTTCCTTCTCCCTGTATTCAGTTTATCTCTCCTGACTAGCTATATTCTGCACTGCCATAGGCCAGGGGAACTTTAGTCATCAGCCAATAAAAGCAATGCATATTCACAACATACAGAAGGGCATTATGCATCATTCAAGGTTTATTACTTCTGCTTACTGGTTTACAAAACGTTCTGGATTGTAAAACATTGTAATCAACCAGATTATGAAACCTTTCTGTCTATTTTATAAGATCTTTGTCTTTGTTCTTCAGAAAATCCCTTATGAGATAGATGGATGATAGATAGATAGACATACAGATAAATAGGTAAATGACAGGCATGCAGACAGACAGACATTAGTTCTGGAAACACAGAACTATTATTTAAATATTGATTATTCCTTTCATCTGGATTTCATAATGACAGGTAATGGGAAAGGATAGAGACATTTTTGTATCCCACATTGTGAGGTATTTTGTATCATGATTGTGGAAAACAGTCTTCAGATGCGTCAGCTGATCACATGCACACTGTTAATGGCTTGCTTTCTTTGAGTTAACTCTCCAGCCCAGATGGCAGCTGGGAGGAGAAGACTGATTCCAGAAGGAACTAAGTAGACTCGTCATTCCCTGGAGTGACTGAGCCTAGGCCTTGGGAGAATAGGGGAGGTTGAAAGGGATAATAACAAGTGAGGCACAAGAAAAACAATCTTAGAAATGTGGTTGAGTACCTGACCAGAGGGGAGAGACTGAGTCTTAGAACCACAGCTGCCTCTGTCCCAGATGAAAATCTCAGGGAAGGTAAAATGTTTCAGAAATGTTAACCATTGCCTTCTCAGATTGCTGACTCCTTCAAGTGCAGCTTAGGAATTCAGCTCTCATCTCTCCTTGCTCACAGGCACCTGTGGCTTCCAGTGACAGTACTAGATGCTGCTGAATCTTCTCTATCTCAATGTCTTAACCTTGTGTGCTTTTGCCAGATGGCTCTTTCCACCTGTTCTGAACTTTCATTCCAACACTTTTTTCTTTGATTGGGTCGCGACTTTGCATGAGATTTCTGGTTCAATGACCATCCACTTCAAATCTTAAAGTTCTATTGGTTGTTTAAAAATCTTTCATAGCGTTTTATTCTTCGGTTTTTCTCATTTTGTGGTGTGTTCAGTCTTAACTGTGGGAACTCATTCTGCCGTGGGTTAAAAGGTTTGTCTCCAAAGTGGTCTTACTCTCACTTCTTATAGATGAACCAGGTATTTGATGACCTCAAAGCCCTTAACACTAACTTCTTGGATGTAATTTCCCATTTTTTTGTGGTTGGAACATCAGGTTCTAAGAAAAATGTTCTCAGGATGATGAACTTTCCAGAAACTGTTTTTGTTCCCTTTCTCGGAGTCGGGACAAAAAAGCAAGTACCATTGTTGCCCACCAGTACTGAAGCACATGTTTTATTTTCTGGGTTTCCCTTTACAGAGTGTGCAATTATTCAAAGTTCTCTGATTTCCTCCAAGGGACTTAATACCATGTCCTACCTCTGGGAGTCCAAAGACATATCTCCTGATTTATAAGATTTATTATTTATAATTATATAAATATGTGAACCTGCATGTGGTGAATGTACTCACGTGCAGGTGCCTGAAAAGGTCAAAAGCATCAGATCACCTGACGCTGGAGTTAGAGATGGTTGTGAGCCACCTGATACAGGTTCTGAGAATCAAACTCAGGTTCTCTGGAAGAGGAGCAAGTGCTCTTAACTGCTGAGCCATCTCTCCAGCCTCTCTCTGGGTCTTTCTCTCCTGGGAGTTTCCTTCAATTTCATGTAACTCAGCTGTTAGTCAAGGTGTTTCTTAGCAGGACAGTTCCTTGGCTCTCTATACTGCTTTGATAAAAGAAAATGTCTGACTTACTAGAATGTCCAAGCATTTCACACTATTTCACCGTTGAGAGAAACAATTTCAAAGGAAGAAAGACTGGTTTGGGTTCACAGTTTCAGAAATTTTAGTCCCTAGTCAGCTGGCTCTGTGGTTTCATGGCATAGGGCCACACTATAGGCTGCTTAGCTCTTGGTGGGCAGGAATCAGTCAAGAGAGAGCTGAGAATAGGGTAAATCTTTCCAGGGCATTCCTCTGTAACCTGCTTCCTCCAGATGTGTCCCATCTCTGACTTTCTAACGCTAGACAGCACATCTGCATTGTGAATGCATTAAGAAGTTGTCTGTTGATGAGATCAGTGCCCTCAAAATCCAGTCACTTCTCCCAAACCCTAGCTTTGACTACTGTTCCACTTGGAACCAAGTCTTCACATGAGCCTGTTTTGGTGGTTAGGGGCTCTTACCTTAACGTAATAAACACCTTTAAAGTAAAATATATTATGTATTTCATGTTTCTTATATACAGATTATTCTTAAATATTTCAGAGATCTTATTTACTTTGATGTACATGTATTTTTTGGCTATTTTCTTTTTAGACAACATCTCTACAGTCCAGATTGGCCTCAAACCTATGACAATCCTCTTGTCTCAGCCTCCAAAGTCCTGGGATTACAAGCAAAATCTACCATATCAACAAAATTTATGCATTTTTAGGGCCTGTGTCAAGTGAGAATTAAGTGCAAAATGCATCTGAAGTTTTTGCGTTCTGAACATAAAGAGTGGCAACTTAGCATTGTGAACACGCATAGGTCAGTGTGAGGAGAAGACAAGCCATAGCATACATATTGGTGGTAGGATTTGACTCCACAGAGGGAACTGAATTGCTAAAAGCAGGAATCCGAGAAGACTGATGTTTCCTGTAAAGCCCTTGTTTACTTTCAAATTTGGACAACATGTACACATTTAGTTTGCAAAAGTTATTTCCCGATTTAAAATTATAAGCCCTCAAAGCTACTGCTGTGGCTTCCTATGAGTGAAAGTATGGGACTAGGTGTCATTTTCCACTTCTCATGCAACATGCTGTTTGAGCCCTTAACAGTAAAGATTTTCTTATGCTTTGATACAGAAATTCAAGTTCAAAATCATCTGTGCATACTCTGTATGTGAATAAAAAGTTTTAACAATTTATGCGAGAGTATGAGGGGTGCAAACAATTAGTGGACAACTTAGTCACTTGGTATGAAGAACAATAAAAATCTCTAGAGGAGCGGAGTGTGGTAGCACACACCTGAAACCCTGGCCCTATGGAAGTGGAGACAGGAGGATTGTTTATTCAAGGCCAGCCGGAACGACCGCACAGGAAGGCTGTCAAACAAAACAACAGAGCAACAAAATCTTTAAAAAGAAAACAATGTACTTCAAAGCTGAATCTTAAAGATGACAGGTATTCATTGATATAAATTACATGTTATGTTGAGAATGTTTAAGAAGAGTCGAGCAATGCTTCCTTGGAATCCCAAGAAATACTTGTCAGGATGTGACATAAATGAGGGTTCCTTTGTTGCTGTTGTGGTTTCCCATAAAACAAAGTAGCAAAGACCTTTGAACAAAGGGCTTGTGGAGAAGCTTCCATTTATGGTACTGATGCCATTTACCAAAAAATACCAACTGAGTTCCCAAAACTGGACCCTAGGTGGGATGCTTTTCTGGGAGACAGGTAGATGTTGAGAGGAGATAGTGTATTGTGCCTTCATGCCCAGAATCCTTCTAGTCAGGCACCCAGGACAGCTGAGAGGAGTTCACTGTGAGTCTCCAGGCTACGAACATTGCCCTTGAATTTGCTGGCCTTGGGACATTTGTAGGAATGTGATGTTCTGTTTCTGCTTTTATTCATCAAGACCTTTCAACCTCCACACTGATGACACTGGAGAAGAAAGTTTCAAGACTGGGAAAGGAAGAGTGAGCGGTATAGAGGCTAAAACCCATAAGCCCAGCACTTGAAGGGCCAAGTCAGGAGAGTTATGAGTTTGAGGCCAGCCTGAGTTACAGTGTCTCAAACAAACAGAAGAAAATGAAACAGACTAAGGAAAGTTGCTGTTGTGGGTAGAGATGTTGTGTTCTCAGAGGTTCTGGTGCTGGGACATGTGCCACTTGTGGCAGAAGGAAGGCAGTGGAAACTGGAAGAGATAGAGACTGGAAGAAGGTGGCTATGTCCTGGGGGCTCCTTTCTCATGGACAGCAGGGTCTCACAGGTCTGGTAGGAGAGGATTCCATTCCCAAGACAGCTAGTTGCACATGGTGAGTGTTTTGGTTAGGGTTTCTATTGCTGTGAAGAGACACTATAATCACTGTTGTGGGATAATCTTTCTGTACCCTGTGAAGATATGTCTTTGCCAATGTGCCTTCTAAATGGCTTGATAAAGAGCTGAATGGCCAATAGCTAGACAGGAGAGGATAGGTGGGATTTCAAGGCTGAGACAGGAAGTGAAGGAATCTAGACCCCCAATTTTGCAAGCAGACTAAGAGAAAGTTGGACTTGTACTGAGGAGAGGTATTCAAGCCATCTGGCAGAGCATAGATTAAAAATATGGGTTAATTAAGTCATGATCTAGTTAAAACAAGGCTTAGCTAAAGGCCAAACTTTCATAATTAATACATCTCTGTGTCATTATGTGTGAGCTGGTGGCCCAAAGGAAAGTTCTACTACAGCCCATGGCAACTCTTATGAAGGAAAACTTTTAACTGGGGGTGGTACCTCACAATTCAGAGGTACAGTCCGTTGTCATCATAGCAAAGAGCATGACAGTGTGCAGACAGACATGGTGCTGGCTGCATCCTGATCAGAAGGCAACAGGAAGTGAACTAAAACACTTGCCTGTATCTTGAGCATATGTGAGACCTCAAAGCCCGCCTCCACAGTGACACACTTTCTCCAACAAGTACACTTCCTAATAGTTCCACTCCCTATGAGTTTATGGGGGCCAATTACATTCAAGCTACAGCAGTGAAGATGGTCCCTGCCCAGTCTCTTGCTTCCTTGCTGACAAGTGTGCACGTGCACCTGTTCACAGTCAGTTCCCTTCCTGCCTTTCCATTACTCTGTGACATTTCCAAGATACCTTCACCAGAATGCCACTGGTGGGGTATTTAAAGCCCCTACCATCAGACCCATGAGCCAAACAAACCTCCTTTTAAGTTACCCATTCCCATGTTAGAGCAATGCAATGTGGACCTAGGTACTCTGAGATTACTATGTGGCTTACCAAAGATGAGAAATCCCCCTTCTGGAAAGAGCACCATCTTGGTGTGGCCTCTCAGAAGATCGTCTGAAGAGAACCAATGACTACATCCTGGTGGTTCAAAAGAAATACCACCATTTACACAGTGAGGTCTACAAACACCTTGTAATATGTTTCTTCTATCATTCTTTTAGATATTCCATTCATCTGCAAGGCCTGGGAAGCCTACCTGAGCAGCATGTTAAAGGACTGGCAGGAAGTTGGGTTGGCTCTTTAGGAAGAATCACTTTAACTGAATGTCCTCAGGTAGCTTCATGGAACATTAAAATTGATTCTCAAGGGAGTCTATTGTCCTCTTGATGAGGTAAGGTCTGTGAGACACAGTGCTTTTGGTTACCCTCTTTTTCTCCCCTGTTGTTAGGGTCTTACATTGTTTAACTAAGCCAATACACACCAGGGAAGTCCATCATAAGACTGAGCTTTGATGATATCTTTCCAAAAGAAATTTTGCCAACTTTCCATATGGAGGCTGGATCTGAGAAGAAGCAGACTACAATAATCCTCTAGTTCCCAGTGTCCACTGGGACAGTCCCTCTCATACTTGAAGCAGGCCTGGTCTGTGTCAAGCTACCCTGTCCCCACAGGGACTATGCCACCTATTTCCTGGACCCTTGATCATTATTATATTTTTTTTAATTTCCTTTTCTAAGAAAATTTCTACTTTGTATCTCACTTTTTCTTACCAGTCTAAAAGTATTAACTTCAGTTCAATAAAATTTAAAAATTTTCATGTTTATACTTTCTACTGCATTTCATATTTATTTTCTAAGTAGGGAAACCTCTACTTCCTAAAGAAATTTCAATCTTTAGACTTCTGAGGCTCCCACATTCCCAAGGGTTTCTCGCTAACTCTTTTACTGTATCAGTGGATTCTGAACATTGCTTTGAGTTAGAATAGTTTTCAGCAACTTGGAGACTTTCACAGTCTTAGGAAGAGTGAGCAAAAGTGGGGGAACAACACACTTAGCTCAGAAAAGAATCTCAGAGATAAATAATTCTTACAGAATTTTTATTTTCCAGTTATGATTTTTTAGTCTGAGTTCCAAGATCTCTCCCATTAACACTTTTAGCATAAGTCAAGTTTCATGAATATGTAATGGGATTCAGTTTACATTCGTTCTGCCATTAAATAAAACATTATCTCAAAAGAAGACTTCACTTATGATCCCCAGAAGAATCCATTAAAGAAAAACTCAAGTTCTGGCAGCTTTTACTTCTCTTCACATTGACTAATATCTTTATCACAGACGGTCATGGGCACCAGGGTTTGAGGGGGCACCACTCCATCACGTATTATCTGGTACATAAAATCATCTAACTGGAAAAGGAAATTTTAAATTGCTGTTTTCTGGTACTTTTCAATTTGTAAACATCCAAAGTTAAGGCATAGAAAACATTCTGGTTTTCAGGATAAAATTAAAATCCATTCATCTTTCTTTTAGGAAATGAAAACTACAAAGAATTAATACAGCAGTATAAAACCTATATTTTAGGTGCAATGCCCAGGGTTGACCAGAGAAGACATGATTTCTGACATCTAAATGGGAGTCCTGTAGATAAAACCACCCCCAATATGATTATAGTTGAGTATAAAGCTAAGCATCCTGAGCTTTTGTCCTTATTGCTTCCTAGTTCTCGTGACATATGTGTGTGTTAATGCCTGACTCCAGTTCAGCCATTAGGAAAGCTCACACCTTTTCAAAAGACTCTTTCTATTTTTGTACCAGAAAAACAAGTTAGCAATCCCTTGAGTGCCTCCCTTCCAAACTCCCCACCTGCAGCTGCTTGGATCCTCTTTCTGTGACCTAACAGAACCCCTCCACTTCACACTGGTCATAAATTAGGATATTCATCCCATTACAGCTTGGTGTCACAGATCTCAAAACAATATTCAAATTTTTTTAAATTGAAATAATTATATTGCCTACATAGCTAAAAGATAGTGTCCCCAGAGGCAATCTTAACCTTTCTGCTTGCAAACAGAGAAGCATCATTCTTCATTACCTTGGGAAAGTTGAGTCCAGGAAAGAGGATCAGGAAGACTGCTCATCTCCAAGGAAACAAAACCTTTAAAGTTTAGCATAAGAAACTCAGATTTTTCTCACTCCCTATGTCTCTATTATCTTGTCAGAATATCCCAAATGGGTTCTCCTTTGCCAAAAGCAAAATACAAGCATGGGAAGGCAACGGTTTGTATGATTCTAATAAGCAAGTGTAACAGGCACACACACAGACAGACACACACACACACATTCATACTCACACACACAAGAAAACATCTCTGCTTTTCCTGTCTCTCACCTGCATTTCTCACGTCTTTCACCATTATAAAATGAGAGTACCAAACCCACCATATAAAATTAAAAATTTAAGCAACATAGAAAAATTGCCTATTATATGCTTGTGTGGGATCTTTCACAAGAGTGCTACTTGGGATAAATTAAAACTTTTCCATGTAGGAAATGAAAATGGCCAAGTATTTTCCAATCCAATGGGAGATGAAGGCCAGAGCATCACAAAGATAAGATTGGAGATAAACACTGAACTGCCAAAGGTAAGGTGGTTGTATTTATCATAATGGTCAACACAGACAAAGCAACATCTATAATGGGTTGACCCAAAATGGTCAGCACAGGCAAAGTGAATTTTTTGGTGGCATGAGTCATAAGGACCTTTGGGACTGGATAATCAGTCCTGATGTTTCCGAGCAAAATAGATAAGCCTACTGCAGTTTTGTTTGATCTGTATAAGTAGAAAAATTCTCAAACAAATAGAAGAAAGTCTCCATTAGATCATGGCAAAAGGAAATCTCGGTCTGTGAGCCAATTTTCAATATTGAGCCCCTTTGCAGACCCAGAACTGGTGTGGGAGAATTGTCTGTATTCTGTCAATCATGTTTTAAATAAACA
>LOJH01009925.1:5439-27946 GCA_001685095.1 Ellobius talpinus
AGAGAGAGAGAGAGAGAGAGAGAGAGAGAGGTCTGTCCACAGTGCAAGTGTGGAGGTCAAAGGACAACTCTGTGGAGTCATTTCTTACCTTCTACCCTTATTTGGGTTGTGGAGATCAAACTCTGGTCTCTGGGCTTGAGAAACAAGTGCCTTTATTTACCAAGTCATTTTCCTGGCCAGTGCACACCTTTTAAAAATTTTAGAGACAGGATCTCACTATGCAGCCTAGACTGGTCTGGGACTCAGTATGTAGACCCAGGCTAGCCTTGAACTCACAAATATCCATCTTCCTCTGCTTCCCAAATGCTGGGATTAAAGGCCTGCATGGCTGTGCCCAGCCTGTTTGGTTTTTTGCTTGTTTGTTTTTGGAGAACTACTGGATTAGTCTGCAAAATGGCTGCACCATTAGAGGCTCCTATCAACAAAGTGTGAGGGTGCTTGTCCATATCCTGGCTAGCACTTATTCCTAGTTGCTTTTATTATGATGATGTAATATCCCCTGAGATTTTGATTGTCATTTCCTTAATGAGTTATGATGTTTAGCTTTATTTCATGTTTATTAAATTATATATCTTGGCCAACAGATGGCTTGGTAGGTAAAGGCACTTGCTACCAGGCTTGACAACTTGAGTTCAATCCCTGGGGCCTACATGATAGAGGGAGAGATACTTCTGCAAGCTGTCCTCTGGCCACCACACATGCTTTGTCATACAAGCAGCCACCCCCAAACACACACACAATAAACATAATAAGGCGTTTTTAAAAGGAAATTGCATATCTTGTCTTTTGTTGGTTATCAGATATCATGTAGCCTAGGCTGGCTTCAAAGCCACTACTTAACTGAAGCTGAACTTGAACTCCTGGTTCTGCAGTATCCAACTCCTAAATCCTGTGAAGACAGGCCTTTGCCATCACTCCCAGCTTATGGGAAAATTGTAGCCCTATACTTGACCCATTTTTCATTTGGGCTACTTGTCTTTTTATTGTTGAGCTTTAAGTGTTAAAATAACTGTTCTGGATCCTAGACCTCACAGATGATAATTCTGAATGTTTTCCTTCTCGTTCCATGAATTATCCTTTCAGTTTCTGATGCTGTTCCATGGAGCACAAATGCTTTTGAAAGATGTTACTGAATTTTTGTATATTTTGTGTGCATCTGTGCACATGTGGAAAACAGAAGAAACTTTGGAGACTCACATCTCTCCTTCCACTGTGTGGGTCCCAGGGGTCATACTCGGGTCATCAGGCTTGGCCACAGCTGCCTTTACCCACAGAGCCATCTCACCAGCCCAAATGTTTTTCATGTTGATAGTCCCTAATCTTTTTCTTTGCTTGGGCTTTTGGTGTCATGGTAAAATACCATTGTCCAATCAAATGATTCAGATTTGCAGGTATGTTTTCTTTAAAGAGTTAAGTTTAGCTCTTGTGTGTTTATATCTTTGGTTAATTTTGAGTTAGTTTTTTGTATGTGACGTTTTGTATGTGTTATTAAGGTTACTATAACAAAGTCCTTTAGGCTGGGCAATAAATAACAAATTTATTGATAACGCTTTTAAAAATTAAGTCCAAGGTCAGTTGACTTAGTGGATAAGAGTGTTTGCTGAGTTCCAATCCACAGAGCCTCCCCCCATGAAAAATCAGGCCTGGTTGTCTGCTCCTGTAATGACAGTGCTTTGGGGGTGGGAGGAGACAGGAGGATTTAGCCCCAGAGTCAGTGAGAGACCCTGTCTCAAGAGAATAAGGCAGAGAGTGATAGAACAAGATGCTTGACATTTTCTGGTTTCTTCACTTGTGCTTTACACAAACACCTGCACCATACTCACACACTCTAACACACACAGACACCTGCACCATTACTCACACACCCTAACACACACAGACACCTGCACCATACTCACACACTCTAACACACACACACACCTGCACACCATACTCACACACTCTAACACACACACAGACACCTGCACCATNGCACACCATACTCACACACTCTAACACACATAGACATCTGCACTGTCCTCACACTCACACACACAGACACCTGCACCATACTCACACACTCTAACACACAGACATCTGCACCATACTCACACACTCTAACACACACACACAGACACCTGCACCATACTCACACACTCTAACACACACACAGACACCTGCACACCATACTCACACACTCTAACACACACACAGACACCTGCACCATACTCACACACGCTAACACCCTTGAATCACTGGATTACTGAAAAATGACTCCTTTCCCATTGAATTGTTTCTAAGAACCTCAATGAAACCAGGCATGGTGATGCATGCCTGTAATCACAGCACTTGGGAGGTAGAGGCAGAAGATCAGGAGCTTAAAATTATCTTCAGTTACATAGTGAATTTGAGACCAGCCTGAGCTATATGAGACCCTGTCTCAAAAAATGAGCAAAACAAAACCTTGATGAAAATCACTTGGCAATAACTATTTGAGCTCCTTATTAAATTTTAAATGAATTAAAATTCAAAATTCAGTTTGGCAGTGCAAATTCTAATTGGTATTAATAATAAAAACCCGGAGTCAGATATAGGGGTTAATGCTGAAAGACCAGAGACAAAGGAGCAAACCATAGCCACTTCTTACCTTGCCAAATCCTCAGCCTGAAGAGGGGCGCTCTCCCATCTCTGCCTGCCTTACATTCCTCTCTCCGCCCACCCAAATCACTTCCTGTTTCCTCCTCCCAAGTGCTGGGATTAAAGGCCTGCACCACCACTGTCTTGCATCCAGGTTAACTAGTGGCTGGCTCCGCCCTCTGATCTTCAGGCAAGCTTTATTTGTTAGATCACAAATATCACCACACCACCTCAACCACCTTAGCTCAGTTTCAAACACTCAACAGTCACATCTGCCTGGTAGTGCCATGTTGAATGGTGTATGTAGCATGAAAACACATTTTCCATTTTGAGGTCCTGCTGGAAAGTGCTGTTGCTGATTCTCCCTGGTCCATTCTAATTCACATCCGTCTTGATCCTCAGTTCCCCCAGAAGCTGGACAATGTCTCTAATTAGGCTACATACCTACTATATAGTTCAGTCACTATACACCTAGGCTGTCAACACTGTAATGAGAAAAACACAGTAATCACTGGCTTTATTATTCTTTTGAAGTGAAGGAGGTTGTCAATCTTTGTCCCTGTAAGGGAGGGATATTTATTCAAATAATTTTTAAGTACTGGAATTTTACCCTTTAGCCAGGTACAGCAGTACATGTCTGTGGTCCCAGCAACTCGGAGAATCACTCAGGCCCTAGAGTTTGAAGCCAACATAGACAATACAATAGACCCAGTCAGTAAGTAAATGAACATGTCACTGTCTTCTTTGTTGTTGATATTTCATTCCAATGTCTTGTTTTTTTTGTTTTGTTTTTTTGTATTTTTTCCTTGCTATTTCTGTTTTCCTATACCTTTCCCCCCAAAATAGGAAGGACAGAGGAGAATTTGGTTCCTAACTTTACTACAGATTAGGGGCACTCTCAGGAACTAGTTAACGGTGCAGATTTCCAGACCCAACCTTCAGATTCTGACTCACCAATGTCAGGGGTGAGGAACCTTTTTATGGTTCAGAGGAGTCTGATGGCTTGCATGTTACCAGCAGAAGGCGGCCTGACAACCCTCCCAACAGACTTCATACTTCTTTTGCTGAAGCTCTTTCTTCTAAGCACAGAAAATGAAGCACATTATTTCTGATTGTAGAGGCCTCCAAGACGAGAAGTGACAAGGAAAACCCACAACAGGAAGGGGCAAAAGGAGCAGAGACACATGCGGTGTCACCCGCGAGATCCAAAGTGGGTAGTCTGCACGGCCCTGAGCCAAGATGGGTGAGCACGAGTGAACCCCGATTGTCACAGAGGCAGGCCAGACCCCCAAATGCTCAGAAGGCATTTGCTCACTACCAGAGGCATTGCAGAGAACTGGACTATATCAGCAACCCCCTCAGAGGCTACCCACTGAGAGAGTTAAAGAAAAGCAAAAGAGGCAGAAGAAGCCTGAGCAGCCTTCTGCAGTGTCTTAGCCACCAGGCAGCCCACGCAGCAAAGAAACCTTACAAATGCGATGACTGTGGGAAGAGCTTCACGTGGAACTCAGAGCTGAAGCGACATAAGAGAGTACACACAGGAGAGAGACCCTACGTCTGTGGGGAATGCGGAAACCGCTTTGGGAGGCAGTCAACTCTGAAACTGCACCAGAGAATCCACACTGGGGAGAAACCATACCAGTGCAGCCAGTGTGGGAAAAGCTTTCGCCAAAGCTCAAATCTCCACCAGCACCACAGGCTCCACCATGGGGACTAAACAGGTGCTCGGTGCTTTAGAGGCCCAGGGAAGGGCGACCTGTCTCTCCTTTCCCTTACTTGCAGGTAAATCACAGAGCAAGTGGCCCTTGGGGAGTGATGGAGCCTGTCTGCAAAGCTGGCTGATCTGGGTGTTGGGGAAGAAGAACTTCATTCTCGGCAGAGTGGGAACTAGTTACTGAGAATAGTTAGGCTGAGCTACAAGCGGTTTTAATTAATCGCTCCTTAATTAAATTCTTCTTGTTGCTTTGTCTTATAAAACACAGTTCTCATGTGCACTCTTGAGCAATTCACTAGAATTTCAAGAAAACACTCATTGGGGAGACCTCTAATAGTCTTTCTGCAACTAACCTTTTTGTTGTTGGTGGTGGTTTTTCATTAATTTTTATTTATTTTTGAGGCAGGGTTTCTCTGCCCTGGCTGTTCTGAAACTCACTCTGTCAGCCAGGCTGGCCTCAAACTCAGAGATCAGCCTGCCTCTGCCTCCCAAGTGATGTGATTAAAGGTGTGTGCCACCAAGTGGTAGATAGCACTTATATTAAAAAGTTGTATTTGAGGGATCATTTTTATAGCAAACTTTTGATTTACTTCAGTGCAAGGTACAATGAAAAGCTCCAGGGAGAAGTAACTACTGTTCTGGTAGATAGGGGAATCCTGTCTGTTCTTTCTCATGTAAGACATTAGCTTTAAGACTGTGACTGGCATTTTCAGTGTTTACAACTGGATTGTGGTGATGGCTACACAACTCAATGACTCCAGGAAAATTACTGAAATAGGTTAATTTATGATAAGTACCTGCACAACATTTTTTTAAATGACAGAATACTATATTTATATAGTGTTAGTGTTTCAAAACTGGGTCGGGGACACCATCCTGTGCCAAACTCTTGTTTCCTCAAAGTAGAAAGTAGAACCCAGTCAGTATCACCCTAGGCAAGGCATCCTCTTCCTCGGTCAGGCAGACAGGATGCATATTTTGTACAAACAGTAGGAGGTGGCCATCCTCCTGAAGGCATCAATGCCAAGTCACTGCCTTTATCTTCAGTATTCAGCCTGTCCTTACTCCTTCCCCAGCCGACACAAGAGTACTGGCCGGAGCCTCTATAGTTCTTCCCACCAAGAACACATACCCTTCCCTCGAGGCCAGCTTCACTCTTGTCTCTGGATAACTTCTGAGTCTCTCATGTCTGTATCCATTCTATAGGTGCTGTAACAAATGACAGCGAACTTGGTGGCTTAACACAAAATTTCTCTTGTACAACTGGAAGCTAAAGTCTGGAATCAGTTTCACTCCGCCAGAATCACCTTGGGCAGGACTTTCTTTCCTTTGGAGACCCTGAGAGGTGGTTCAGTTTCCTTGACTTTTTCAGCTTCTAGCAGCCTCCAACATTCTTGGACTCATGGCCCCTTATCCTCAAAGTACATTTTTTTGACTCTACATCTTGCCTAACCTTGTCTGACTCTGGCCCTCCTGGATCTCTCTTAGAAGGATGCTTATATTAGGCCTAGGATAATTTCCCCATCTCAAGATCCTTAATAACACCCACCAAATGTTCCCTTTGCCATTTAAGGTGGCATTCGCTGGTTCAAGGATTAGGATATGAATGTATGTGGAGGACCATCATTTGACCTACATACCATGTCTGTGTATCTTGGGTCAACTTGGTCACCCAAAGGGGTGAGAAGGAACATAGAGTTATTTACAAGGGTTGGCATAGGGACACTTCCTAGAGTTTTGTGTGTTGTGATATTTTATAGAGCTAGTATGTTTCCTCTCTTCAGATTACACATCAGTGCTTCTTTAGTGTCTTTGGGTACCTGTTCGACTGTAGACAAACTCACAGTCAACATCATTCTTTTCCAAAGGGTGTCAAGACCATGACATCACCTTGCCTCCCTGCCTCTAGCCCAGTTTCCCTTTGCATAGGGGGCTCATGTCAGTCAACTGATGACAGAAAAAGTCTGTGCTCAGATGTGGGGTCCCCTCATCTTTTTTGCCTGTGCACGCTTCACCAGAGCCTCAGCAACAAGTCTTGACCAACTTTCCTTGCAGCCAGCTTCCTTTTGCAGGACCCCAAAATAAGAAAATAGCGTTTCTCCTCTCACATGCATCGCTTGCTCCTAGGCATGCTGTTGGTTCTGCCTAACACATAGTGGTGTCAGGTTAGGGGTGACTCCTACTTTCAATGTTTGATCCCTGAGTTACCCCCAGGGAGATGCGTGGAGAAAGGAAGCATTGGTAGACAGTGGAGGTCTGTACATCTAAAGAGCATTTTCCCATCCACAGCAGATAAGGTGCAAATCAATTTCACAATACAACTGTCCCTCTCAATAACACTGGCAGTGACTCCTCACAGAATAGACTGTAAATATTTCCCTCTAACTCTTCCTGAAAACGAAATGCTTCCTTCTTATTGCGTCACTGAAGCATTGCACATACCAGAAAACTTGTGCATTTATAGCACATAGTACAGTGGCGAGGGTATAGTATTCAATGCTGTGCGAGTGTCATCGTGAGCTCATGTTAGGGCACTGTCAGTATCACAGAGAAAGTACTCTTAAACGTTAGCAGTCACTCCCTGGTGCCCTCACACCTGCGCCTCTGGATCCTATCGTAGGGTTCATACATACTGTATCACATGTCAGCACTTTATTCCTTTTATTTCCTAGGAGCCTTGCATTACATGAAGGGGCATTCAGCTCAGCCACTGACTGATGGACATTATGGAACTGCACTTTGGCTGATGTGAGCAGAATAATGCAGCTATGAACATCGATATTTAAGTTTTTATGTTTCATTCCTCTAGGGTACATGCCTAAAGGTTGATTTGCTAGGCCATGTGATAATTCCGTTTAACTTTTCTAGGAAACAATCAGATGGTTTCCAAAGTGGATGCACATTTTACATTTCAACCAGCAGTGTATAAGGGTTCAAGTTTTTCCACTCCTTCAACATGATTTATTACCGCCTTTTTTAGTTTGTTTTGAGACAGGGTCTCATGGCTGGAATACAACTCAATCCTAAGGATGATCTTAAACTCTTGATCTTTCTGTCTCCACCTCCCAAGTGTCAAGATTACAGGCATGTGTCACCATGTACTGTGTTCCTGGAATGTGTCTTGATTATTGTTATCCTAGTCAGTGTGGAGTTTGTGTCATGATCTTGACTTTCCTTTTCCCTAATGATGTATTTGTTTATTATATGTTTATTTGCTTTGAAGAAATGGCTATTCAAAACTCCCCTCCTCCCTGGTGTTTTGAGACAGCATCTTGCTGTATAGGCCTAGCTGACCTAGAACTCACAATGTAGATCAGGCTGGCCATGAATTTGAGATAATGCTGCCTCTGTTTCCGATACCTTTTGAGTNTTTTTTTTTTTTGTTTTTGAAACAGTCTTGCTCTGTAGGATAAGCCAGCTAGGCTTACCTTGAATTTGCAGCAATCTTCCTGCCTCAGTCTTGAGTCCTAGGATTACAGGTGTGAGCCACCATAACTGTCTCTGTGGCCAGTTAAAATGGATTGTCATTTTTGTTACTGAGTTGTGAGAATTCTTTAATATTCTGGAATGATGTCCTTCTGAGATGTATGACTTGCCAACAGTTTCTCCCATTCTTTTGTAATACAGTCTGTCTGTTTGTTTGTTTTGGTTGAGACAGGTTGTTTTGGTTCCGACTGTTCTGGAACTTACTCTGTAGACCAGACTGGCCTTGAACTCAGTGATCCACCTGCCTCTGCCTCCCTAGTGCTGGGATCAGAGGCCTGCCCTCCCATTGCCCAGCCTGTAATACATTCTTGTACAATTGTTGTTTTGCAGTGGGGGTTGATACAAACTCCTGTGTAACCCAGGATAACCTCAAACTTGCAATCCTCCTGTCTTAACTAGTGGGATGAAGGAATTGTTGGTGTACACTCATGCCCAGCAGTACACATCTGTAATGAAAACAGCTGTCACTTGCCAAAATCCAAGGGACCAAATTTTCAGTTTCGTAATTTCCAGTAAAACAGCCTGACATTCCTATGAATTAAGTTTAGGATCAGCTGGGCAGTGGTGGCACACTCCTTTAATCCCAGCACTCAGGAGGCAGAGACAGGCAGATCTCTGAGTTCAAGACCAGCCTGGTCAACAGAGCGAGTTCTAGGACAAGCTCCAAAACCACCGAAAAATCCTGTCTTGAAAAACCAAAAAGTTGTTTAAGATCCTTGGAACACAGTTTATACCAGTTCCTCACAGTTCTCTGCGCCAACCATGCTTGGCTTGCAGTCCCTAAGGGAAATTTAAATATCTATTGAGATCGTTCTGCTGTTTAGGCTTTGGAATAAATACGTTCTCACTGAAATAAAGATGGTATTAGTTACTTCATACGCAACAGATGTTGACAAGTACCTGGCATACATTTTTTCCCAGTCATAGGGATTGAATTCATTTAATCCAGCAAACTCAGAGATTATTTTTCTCTTGTTGCGATTTTAGGGAGAAGAAAACCACAATGTTCAGAATTCAGATACTCTAGACCACATCTCATAGCCAGCCAGACAATTAGGAATAGGTCTGATTACCGTTTGTTTCTTTAGTTTATTAGGTCTTTCGTTAGTATAGTTTGATGTTTTGAGATGGGGTCTCTCTGTGTTGCCTAGGCTGGCCCCAAACTCTTGGGCTCAAGCAATCCTCCTGCCTCAGCCTCTTGAGTATATGGAGAAAAAAGCACTTGTTATTTTATTTTTTTCTTGGGTTTCTGTCTTAGTCACTGTCACTTAGTTGCTGTGACGAGACACTGTGACCAAGGCAACTTAGAAAGGAGATCATTTACCTGGGCAGTGGTGGCGCACGCCTTTAATCCCAGCACTCGGAAGGCAGAGGCCGGTGGATCTCTGTGAGTTTGAGGCCAGTGTGGTCTACAGAGTGGATTCTAGGACAGGGTCCAAAGCTATACAGAGAAACCCTGTCTCGACAGACGATGCCTCACCAAGCTCCACCGCTAGATAGCCAGCCCCAACAGTCAGAGCAGTGCACAAGCACTGATGGAAGCAGACACCAGAAGTGGCCTCAGGTGCCAGCTTCCTACCCGCTGGCAAGGCAAATGGCACCTGGTAGACATTAGCTCCAACCTGTACCACTGGTAGCTGCTTGGCCAGCCTTCGATCACTCCAAGGCCTGGGAAACCAGAAGAGAGAATTTACCATATTCCTTCCCAGCTAAGCTGGTCTGTTAGAGAACCACTGCCTGGTGGAGTTAGAGGTACTTGGTCCTGTACTGCTACCTTGCAGCTAAGACTGGAGTGCTGTCTTGGAATAATGCTAGAACTTTATACTGAATTCCAGGGAACGAGACACGTTATTTCCTTTATCAAGTGTGGTAAAGTAATTCATTCACATTTTCTAAACTATTATCCAATTAGCTTTTTTGAACTTACCTTTACTACAAACTAAAGTCATTGACATATACATTTTAAGTTTACAACCTTGCCATCATCACAAAATAACATTTATTGGATGATAAATTGCACATTAAATGCACATAGTCACAGTTGAGAGACTCCTATCTAGAGCTAAGACCAATGGGAATGTGTCAGAAACAGTAAAGCTGAAAGAAACACAGAAAGTGCATACACGGAAAGCATTAACTAGGCATCAAAATAAATAGACATGGTAAAGTATTTTTAGGTTTCTATAAATGAATTAGGTTGTATCCCTGTTCTCCCTAGACCATTCTTACAGACAAGAACCTCAATTCAAAGAGACAAACACCTGTAGTTAGCCTTAAAGAGATTGATAATAGTCATTTTTATATCACATAAATAGTTCTAATATACAAGACTAAAACAGTTAAATATACACTTAATAAACAATTTCCCATTTTAACAAATAGTCAAAGCAAAAGCAGTTTCCTAATGAAATCACTGCAACATTCAAAATAGGTTCCTTTTTTCATAAAAGCTATACCCTACATCTCCCTTTGAATACATATACAGTAAAGCAAAGTCTATCTTTTCAGATTGTTTGGCATCTTACATTACAGTAACCAGACACTACTACTTAATTTTCTTAAAGAATTTTTTATGATTGATTTAACTCTATGTGCAATGGTGTGAAGGTGTCAGATCACCCAGGAACTGGATTTACAATCACTTATGAGCTGCCATGTGGGGGTGTTGGGCATTGAACCTGGGTCCTCTGGAAGAGCAGTCAGTGCTCTTAACCTCCCAGCCATCTCTCCAGCTACTACTACTTAATTTTCTGGAACTTGAGGCGTCAAAGACGAAAATGTCATTTGTTTTAACTGCCTGAGTTACTGAGCCGCTGTCTTCAGGGTCGCAGGGCATGTGAACAGATTGTTACTTGTAGCAGCACAGTTCTCGACAAAATGATTCAACAACACAATCTGACATCACTTAAATATAAAGTGCAAACAGTGGCATCTAACTTCCACTGGGAAATGCTGTTGTCATCAATGATGACAGTTTAACGCAACTTGGTATGCACAGAATCATATTAAAGAACTGTTTTAGTCACATTTACATCATGGCATCAGCAAAACCCACAAAGTTTGAGTTCATTTTTTTCAGTACAAGTTTCCACACTTCATAGCGTCAACATCCCTCCTACAACGTGTAGTTAGCCGAGCATTCACAGCAATACACATATATTCCATTTTTATCCCTATATTGACTGTGTCCAATATTTTATTAGCACCTAACATGACTTGTTAATATCCTGGGTTAAGAGCAATCTTACGTGATCTATCCTAGTGGGCAATACAGTTAGGAGGATGAAAAGGCCATTATCATTAAAGTAGCTGAAATAGTATTGCAGCTCTTCCTTCAATTCCTTGGGTGCAGAGCAGCTTGAGAATAACATATAACTAATGTTTTTAGAAACAAGTACACAATAAGGAAACAACTAAAATTATGCCTATTTCACAGTAACTGTTTTTTCCTTTTTTCTGCATACCACAGGCCATTTAATTACTCTCACATATAGTAACGATTTTTATAAAAGTGCCTTTTTTCTAATCTTCATAGTCTGGAGAATGCAGAAAACTACAAACACTGAGAGGTAAATTGTGACTGAGCCCCAGATAGAAATGTGAATTTCACCATAAAGATGTGCAGCAGCCCCTGCAGCATAGACTCACCTTCTTTTGTGTTTCCCTAGCAGCAAAAAAAAGAGGGTGACAACTTCCATCTTTAGATCAGCCACATTTGTCCGGGTACCTTCTGACACATTTCTCTTTTGTTCTTTCTGTACCAACCCTATTAGTAAGGGCCTCTTTGCCAGTTCCATTCCCCATCCTGTAACTCAAGGGTCTTCACTGAAATATTAGAGCCTATGAAGTAGCACACCGCTTCCCTGCTCTGAAAAACAGAGTGGGAAACTAACCCTCTTGTGCCTATTTCACAACAACCATATCCCAGAGTTAGCTAAGACTTCAGAGTACCTTCCTATACAATTCAAAGCATCTCTGACGAAGGGCTGAAGAGACCAGAAGGCTATTTTAAATGTGAGACCCCAACTCTCTGACAGAATGATGGTTTATATCCTAAATGTGGAGAAACAGCCAGGTCTGACCTTGACATACAGATCACACAGGCTCAACTGTGGATGAGTTGAAATAGTGATCTCCAGGAAAGGGACAGGTGAGGCAAGGCTGTCGATCACTGTTCACTCAGCAACAGTGATCTTCCTGTCTCTAGTAAATATTAAGCGCTTAGTTGTGCAGCTGGCATCTTTTTGTACATAAAATCCTCAACCTGATCTTCTGTAGAACAGACGATTCCCAGGTACTACATTTTAGCCACTGGCCCTCAAGAGGGCTTTATTTTTGTGCATCAAATTTCCTAGCAGTAATTCCATTTTAGTAAATACTACATTTTTACAGTCTGTTTAGACAGAATGAAATCAATCATAAATGCATATTAGCCAAAAGACCATATAGTTTTAGTGATAGGTATATAATCAATTTTCTTGTAATTAAACTGTAGTTCTGTAAGAATGTATACTTATAACATTCTTTGGTTCTTTTAATAACCACACTATATGACAATATTTTGTTCTAATATTTATCTGTGATACCAGTACCTAAAGGCATATTTGTTATCAGTTATTTTGGTTAAAAACTCAATAATCCTATTGTATTTTTCTTTGGAAATGGACAGGAAATGTTACAATTTAATAATCTCTAGCCACTTCATGGTGTCATACACCTTCCAGCACTTAGGAGTCAGAGGCAGGCAGATCTCGAGTTCGAGGCTAGCCTGGTGGACAGAGGGAGTTCCAGGACAAGCAGGGCTATACAGAGAAACCTTGTCTCAAAATGGAAAAAAAACCAAATCTCTGGTTTGATACAGTGACAAGAATTTCAAGCATGAAGCCATAGAGAGTCTTCTGTTGCTTTTTAAGAGCAATGAAATCCAGTTTTGGATAAGAATACGGACATAATGGGCTTCAGGTAGTAAGTCCCAGGGCAGCCTCCATGCCTGCGGTTCCCCTCCCTCCCCAGCACCCTCGTCTACTAGTGTTAACCTGTGGCACAAATACCAACAGACAGTGCACTGTCACAAAATGTGTGGCCTTAGGAATTAGAAAGCACCTGAATTTAGATGTCAACTTCACCAGTGTGACGTTTGGTGTGCTTAGCAAAGCATTGACTTTACCTTCTGAAAGCTTCCATTTATTTGTAAAACACGGACAGTCCTTTTCTCTCGGATTCTGTTGAAGATTAAACAAAATAATATATCCACACTATTTAGCATGCTCTCTTAAAAAAGTAGTTCTAATTACTCATAGCCAGCCAGGATGTGCTTCAGTGGAGATCTAGAGGCAGATCCCTTTAGAGAGGAGCAAGTACTCCCATGAAGTTTAACTGCTAGAGAAGTCAAGGCTTGCCCTGCCATCAGGTCTGAAAATGGGAAATCCACAAATAATGTTATCCAGCTGTTAACTAGCTGCATATGATGGTACATACCAGTAATCCTAGCACTTGGGAGATGGAAACAGGAAAATGATGATTTTTGAGGCCAGCTTGGGCTACACAGCAAGAACCCACACACACACTTAAGAAAACAAAAGTGGCCCATTTGGTAACTTTATATGGAGTCCTTAACTAGAAATTCACAGTTCAAACAAAATAGTTCATACAAACATTTCAAAATAGTTTTAACAAAAGTACAAAAACAAATATAAATACATTCATTTTCCTAGATACTACATGTATAGAACTGCCAAAAAATAAATAAATTTCCTCTTCCTGAAATTCTTAGAAACCAACTTTTTGAAAAAAAATGTAGAAATAACCTTCATTTTAACAAAAACTGAATTATTCTGGTTTTTGGGACAGGGTCCCACATTTAGCTCTGGCTGTCCTGGAACTATGTAGACCAGACTGGTCTCAGACTCTCAGAGATCCACACCTGCCTCTGCCTCCCAAGGCTGGGATTAAAGGTGTGCGCCACCACACCCAGCAGTCAAAAGCCAAATTTTAAAGTTTTCTGTTTCTCTGGCTCATATAAATGAAATCTGATCGGGAACTGAGTTCAAATCCTCGCTTCAAACGCTATGTATGTAACATGTCACCTCAGTTCTAAATCAGAGGTAATAAATAATACTGCCTACATTACCTAGAATGTGTGTAAAGTGCTTGCTCAGTGTAGCGGTGCACATAAGTGGTTTCACATTATAAAGACACTGAGAAGCTCACACAGTGGCAAAGCTTGTATTTACTTGGTGTTTCTCCTGTGGGTTCGTTTGTGAGTGATGAGATGTAGATTCACTCGGAAGCTCTTCCCACACACCGTGCGTTTGAAGGGTTCTTCTTTGAGGTGCTGCTTCTCATGGGATGCAAGTTCTAAATCTAAAGCAAAGGTTTTTCCACATATCTTACACTTATGAGGTTTTTCCACGTCATGAATGGTTTGATGAGAAACAAGCTCCGAGAAACAAGGAAAGGTCATATCACAATCAAGACACTGCAAGGGTTTGAATCTGGAGAATGAAAAAAAGTCTTCATCATCAATACTGCAGTTCTTAGAGTCCTCCTTATGGTCCTTCTCAGGGAGAGCAGGGTATGAGGGGTGCTCCAAGCTCTTCTCACACTGGGTGTGCTGGTATGGGGTGTCTGATGAGCCTGTGTTTTCAGGCAAAGCCAGATTTGTTTCCTGAAAATATGGTTGATCACAGTCAGCACATTCATAAGATTTTTTATCAGTATGACTCTTCTGATGTTCCGCCAATCCTGGGAGCCACATAAAAGCTCTCCCACATACATTACATGTATACGGGTTCCCCTTTATATGGCTGTTCATGTGCCGGGAGAGGTGTGACTGCTGCCGGAAGGTGGCAGCACACTTGGTGCACTTGTAAGGTTTCTCACCAGTGTGGATTCTCTTATGTGTCCTCAGGTTGGCTCTGTGACTGAAGGTCTTCTCACAGGTACTACATTTATACTTTTTCTCTCCTGAATGGATTTTCTGATGCAAAACAAGGTATGTGTTATCACTGAAGCTTTGGTCACAGTCAGGACACTTGTACACATTTGTGGCTTCTTCCCAGGGAACTTCAATAATATCAGAAAGTGTTTTGACTCCTAAACACTGAGACAATTCTACTAATGGGGTTTTGTTTTCAATGGTAACTAAGAGGCTTACAACCTTGGTCTTACAAGTCAAAGTTCCACCTGACATCTTCCTTTCATGCATTCCAACGTCATGCTCAGATTTTTCCGAATAGTGGACAAGGGGTGAGGCAATGGAGTATGTTTCTAGAGACAGCTCTTCAAGTTCCATAGACTCTAGGCTTAACTGCTGATTGGTCTCAATCTTGACTTCCCCTCCTGCTGATAAAAGAAAAACAAAGGAAAACATAGACACCACCTTTACGTGACACTAGAGAAAGAACAAGATAAAGTAGTTACTCTGAAGACCAGAAACTGAACACGGATTAGCTAATTACCCAGACACTAATAAATACAAAAAATCAAGAGCCAACAGGCTCTCTTGACTTCCAAAAATCAAAAGTCTATCCATGTGGGTGGACTGCAAGGTTCCAGGTCAGTCTGCAAAGAGAAGGAGCAGAGAATGACTCCAAGGGTCTGGTGAGATGGGTACTGAGGACAGTCTTGGTAGGCAGTGCCTAGAAATGGAGTTTTTCTGTTTATTTAGGTTTTAGGAATTTTTCTTCATCTCAAATGAGTTGAGTAGTCAAAAATACTAGAGGTTAGATATATTTATCAAAAAAAAGACAACTATTTTTCTACTTTAATAAACATCCAGATTATTAAAAATAGTTTTATATCCTAGAGGGTCTCTAAAATTTCATCCTTCGTGGAAGAATGATAATAAAGGTGCTGTGTATACTTGCAGGGAAATATTGTCTTATCTCAGGGAGGGCTAACAAAACCTAAACCTAGCATAAAGAAGTCTTTTTAAATATTTTTCCCAACATAGCCATCACTAAATACCCATAGGTATATAGCTGCAGATTCAACTAATTGCAAACTGAAGATTTTCTTTATTTCTTTTTAAAATCACATCTGTAGGGGCTGGAGAAATGATTTGTTGTTAAGAGCACTGGCTGCTCTTCCAAAGGCTCTGGGTTCAATTCCCAGCACCCATATGACAGCTCTCAACTGTCTGTAACTTCTGTTCCATGAGATCCAACACCCTCTTCTGATGTCCTCAGGCAACAGGCATGCACACGGTACACAGACATACATGAAAGCAAAATATTCACATACATAAAAATAAAATACATCTTTAAAAAATACAAATCAAAACAAAAAATAATCAACATCTAAAACTCCAGTCAAATTTTGCCAGGCATGCAAGGAATAGGAATCCACAACTCATAATAAGGAGAAAAAACAGTCAATAAAAATAGATCCAGAAATGGCATATGATTATAATTAGTGTGTCCACATGCCTTTAATCCTAGCACTTGGAGGCAGAGATGGTGGATCTCTGTGCATTCAAGGCCAGCCTGGTCTACGTAGGTAGTCCAGGACAGCCAGGGCTACAGAGAGGCCCTGTCTCAAAAAAACCAAATAAAATCAGCAAAGAAAGTAGCTATTACAAATAACTACATATTTATAAATATATTTATTTATATTATAATACATTTATAACTAAACATAAATGTATAAAACAAACATTTAAGAGAAGGTGGATGAGAACATGAACATGACAAAAGTGGAAAATATAAGTCAAAATTATGAAAAATAGTTTAGGTACTCAACTCTCCACAAGACATATTGTCTATTCAGGCATAAGGATGCTGCATATTACCCTTTGGTGAGAAAAGTCAAAACACCCCCTTAAAAGAAAATTTGTCCCCAATTTTTAGCAAATGACAGTAATCTATATACCTAATGAAGTTTTTCAAGTAAAACTGACTTTAAAATTAATTTCAGGAAATTATAAGGTATTGGTACATAGTATATGAAACCATGGTCACCACTGTAGACTGGGTTTCTTTAAAGAAATCATTCAAAGGCTCAGGAGATGGCTCGGCAGATAAAATGTTCGCTGTGTAAACTAAGGAGTTTGAACCCCAGCACCAATAAAAGACAGGTAGATGTGGTCCACCTGTTACTGCAGCATTCAGAAAGTGGAGAGATGGGATCCCAAGGTAAGCTGGCTAGCCAGATTCAGTAAATAGAGTATTGAGTGACTGAGAAAGAACACTTGACATCCTCTGGCCTCCCCCCTCTCCCTCTCTCCCCCTCTCCCTCTCCCTCTCTCTCTCTCTCTCACACACAGGTCCCACTTCACCACCAATGTGGACAAGTCATAAAATTCTCATCCTAGAACTGATGAGAGTTCCATAATACAGGAAAACTGTTTTACCTGTCGAGTCCAAATCCTCAAAACGCTCCAACAAGGCTTCTCTGCTGTTGGTCTTCTGGGCAGGCTGCAGACTCACACATTCCTCTTGAGAGAAATACACATCCAGATCTTCAAACAGCAACGGTCCCTAAAACAGGAGAACCCTGTTAGTACAAGAAGCTAGCAGTCAGTTCAAGTGTTAATCTAGGAATGCTGAAAAGAGTCACATACCAAAAAGAAAGGGCTTTGTGTAAAATATTCCTCAACGAGGGATTCTACAAGTAGGGTTAGGAGGAAAATCATAAACGTAGATTTCATAAATCATAAACAGTGGTGTGAGGACCAAGACCGTGAGAATGTAGCCTTTCCCGAAAAAACGAGTGAACAATTCTTGGGGAGAGAAAGTTAGGTAACAGTGCGCTGAGAAGAAGGGGGGGGGGAAGACTGGCCAGCCCAGTAAGAATCCTGAGATGGTTTTCAGGAATTTCCTCCATCCTTTGCAGTCTTGTCTGTCTTCCTCCTCACCGTGATTGCTCAGCCTCTCCCACCACTTCAAGATCTAGTTCGCTCCTAATTTTTAATCAGCGCGTTGCGGTGATTAAAAAAAATCACCTGGACGTTATCATTATTCAACAGGTGTGGAGCCTAGAAATCTGCCACTTGAAGAAGCATTCCCTCAAGACACTTTGAGAAATGTTACAGACCCCTTGCCAAGAGCTCTGCTCCCCATCTGGTGATTCTGAAGAGGAAGTTGGTAAGCCTAGGAACGAAGACATCTTGGCTTGAAAGGGCTATCTGAGGAGGCACCCACGAATCAGGACCTGTGTGTGAGTCTAACCCAGCTACGAGGAGGCCAGGCACCTGTAGGAAAATAACGATAGAATTCACCTGGTCATCTGACGCGGGGCGCGTGAACGCCATCTGGGGAAGCTAAGGGGTCCTTCTTCAAGTCCCCACGATGGGACAACACATCAAGCGGAGAGAACAGTCCCTAGAATCTACGACTCGGTTGCCAGGCCCTTCCACTCTCCCCTCAGGTTCCTCGAAACCCTCAAGCTCCTTTGAGAATCGGAGGTGACGGCTTCTTCCAAAGCAGCCTTGAAACGGACCCGCTCACCAGCTCTGGGGCACTGACTGTCTCACCCTGCCCGGCAGAAGCGGCCAGAAGCCACGCCCAACCGAGACGCGACAAAGGAGGCGGAGGCCACCACAAAACTCCCACGCTCCCCACGCAGCTGTGGGGAAACCGCCGGAAGCGACGCGCCCCCCCCCCNCGCCATCCTGCATCCTGATTGGTCAGCGTGCTCCCTCCTCAATGGACCAGCCTCGCACCCGGCAACTGAGAGACGTTACTTATTCCTGAGCTTCTACAAGCAGCTATTTCCGGTTCCGTCGGCTGGGTCTCCGTGGTGAGTGCCCTGCTTGTTGACGGGCTCAATTGGAGCTGTAGGACGGCGTCCGAGGTACCTGATGATGCCAAAACAGAGGCGGAAACACCCTGGAGTCGGTCACGGAATGTAGGAGCACACAGACGCTGTGGGCCTGAGGTTTTTATCGAGCGGGTGAGGTGAAAGAGAGGCCTCCAGGCCTAGCTTGGGCCCGAGCCCTGTGTCTCAGATGGGTTGTGGGGTCACGGTTATTAAGAAGTTGTCTTGTGCAATCGGAAGTTCAGGCCAGGTTACCCCGGTTGCTAGTGTCCGACCCAAAGTATTTTAGGGGCACCGGGCATTGTACCCCAAAGGTGTATTCAATAGAATGACTGGAACCCATAGCTGACATCGAGCTGATTTCCTTCGTTTTGTACCTCATACTGGACCTGCTTCAAGCAAATATCTTGGGACCGACATTGAGTAGTGAATTATAGATTCAAAATAAGAAAGTCGCTCGCTCTTTCCAGAACTGCCGCTAATTGAATAACTGTGCCCAAATGTTTCCTTTATGGTACTGAAGGTGGACCTATGGCTTCACACGTCGTAGACAAACACTCCACGGCAGCAGCTGTCTCGGGCCCCACCCTTTCTTTTTAAACTTTAAAAGAGGTTGATTCAGGCTCACCTTGAACTCACCAATTCAGCAGGCCCTGAATTGAGGGTCATCTTGCCTCAGTAATCCTCGTAGTGGTCACCCACCCAGACTGGACAGCTTTTAACTTTGCTCTCCTCAACTGCAGAGTCCATAGTGCTTCTCTTTGGTAATTTAAAGGCTAACTTAAAATATATTTTTTTAAAAAAATTGCCAGTTTATGACGGTGTTTTGGGGAGGAGAGCAACAACAGGATTAGTACCTTAAAAATTGTGAATAAATCCCAATTCTCTCTCACTTTATCTCTTTAGAGATAGGGTCTTACTCTATGACCTTGTCTGCTCTAAAACTTATGAAACTTGTTAACCAGGCTGGCCTCCAACATAGAGAGAGACCTGCCTCTGCTATCCAGACTTCTGGGAGTAAAGGAGGCCACCACCATGCCCAGCACCAACATAATGGTTTTTTGTTTGTTTTGTTGGGTTGTTTTTTTTTGTTTTGTTTTGTTTTTGAGACAGGGTTTCTCTGTGTAATAGCTCAGGCTGACCTCAAAAATCACAGAGCTCTGCCTGCCTCTGCCTCCTGATTGCTGGGATTAAAGGTGTGCGCCACCACTGCCCAGCAGCCAACATAATCTCATTTAGCATACTTATAACGACAGTGGAATACAGATGATACATGCTAAGTTTTATTGTCTCGTGTGTCCATCCCAAGTTTATCAAGAATGAAGACTCACTAGGGCTTGGCCTCCCTTCTTCAGTGCAGTGCTCTGGGAGAAGAAAAAATGGAAGTAAAAAACCCTACACATCACCAATATTTATTAAAGGGCCATCTACTGATAACTAAGTTGTCTGGAAATGGATCACTAGAGAGGCTACATAAAGGGCCCCAGGATAAAAGAGAAAAATGCTTCAATGACAGGCAAAAGAATAAGAACAAACTTCCCTACAGACCATTTCAAAACACAAAAATACATTGAGGAAGTATGTAGAGTCCTAAAGCAAAGGTATGTCTTGATACAACTCATGGCCATCTTTCTCCTCTTGTTTTGTGCTTGCCTTTTTTTTCATGAATATCTCACTTGGGCTAAGAATCTCTTGATACAGAGCTATGGTCCTTTATTGGCTCCTGTGTCAATTATTACAAAGATATAAGCAAATTCCAATGACCAGAAAGTAATAACTTAGTCTCTAACCAGAGAAAAGGTCAGCCCTGAAATGATTGAGTCAAAATTTTCCTCAGCCCACCTGGGCAGTGGTGGGACACACCTTTAATCCCAGCACTCCAGAGGCAGAGGCAGGTGGATCTCTGAGTTCAAGGCCAGTTCAAGGTCTACAGAGCAAGTTCCAAGACAGCCAAAGCTACACAGAGAAACCCTGCCTTGAAGAGCCCAAAAATTTTTTTCCTCAGCCCTTGTAGGTATTAAATGCCAGGCCAAACAAGTGGAGCAAGAAACCTGAAACATGCAAACTTGGAACTTGCTTAAAGAGATGAGACAGAAAGTCTGTGGTGAGCAGAGATGGGAACCAGTAGAGTACTTGCCTACCATGGTGTGGTCCCCAGCTCCACACCTCGGGTGTGGCGATGCGGGTGTGGCGATGCGAGTGCCCTCTACTAACTGATGCCTTACAAACTGAGTGGGGCAGAAAACCAGGAGTTCAAGGTCATCCTCAGTTCCACGAGATCTGTCTCAAACAAATAAACATGTCTTCTTGATACTTTTGACCATTACCTGACATCTGTAGTACTATTTACTATTTATTGCTTGTCTTGCTATTTTTTAACCACCATTTTTGCCTCATCTGTATTAATTGAATATATGAATAATTTTCTCCTTTCCACATTATGAAGTATGTTTCTTTCATAAACTTTTTCCTGGCTACCTAATATATGCAGTTAAAAATGAATCCAAATCCACTTCCCTTAACAGTATATTTCTCTTGAGATGCCCAATACATTGTAATAGCAAAACACTCCCATTCTGCTGAGTTTTTATTATAAATGGATGTTGAATTTTTGTCTAATAATATATGATTGTATTGTTTATTAATGTATTAAATAACTGTGTCATAGAATGTTAACCCAAGCTTATAATTCCTGAAACAAATTAAAAACTTAATCCTTCCATGTAATATACACTCAGACACACACAAAATCTAAAAAAGTCCATCATTTGCAAGATTTTCCATTTTGACCTTTAACGGTAATGTCAGTGGCAATAGTAAAATCTATGAATGGAAGTTTTTTTCTCTCTAGCCAAGTGTCTTCTTTCTGAAGATCTGAATATATAAAGATCACATCTTATTTAATTAAAAGCAACTTAAGACTGGTATGGTCTGGCATAGTGTCACAGGCCTTTAATCCCAGCAGTCAGGAGGCAGAGACAGGTGGATCTCTGTGAGTTCAAGGCCAGCCCACTTTTCCATATTGAGTTCCAGGCTGGTCAGTGCTGCATACTGAAACCCATCAAAAAAGAAAGACTGGCATGGTGCTATATGTCCTATAACTCCTGCACAGTTTGAGGCAGCAGGATGAGCTTGAGGCAAACTGGAGATATATAGCAAGACCCAATCTCTTTCTCTCTCACACACATAGAAATACAAACATTTTCTCAATTATAAAAGACCATGTTACTTTTTAAATTATTACTGAAAGATAGATGGGATTTTTAAAGACTTGGTTGGAGGTTAATGAGTATATCCTTCATTAAATAAAACAGGTTTTTTTAATTTGAATATTCCAGTTACTCTGACTATAAGGAAATAAACAAGTATTTAGTATTTCATCATCTCTTGTCCAGTTGTCAGGCCTAGTCTCAATGTTAGTGGAGGACCAGAGCCTCCAAGTTACTGCCATAACATTCTGACTTCAGACACTGCAGTAACCCGGTCAACTTCTCCCACCTTTGGTCCTGACTATAAGTGGTATTATCCACAATGATCCATCTTATATATATGAATATTTTGTCTGCACACCACATGTGTGCCTGGTGCCTGCAGCGGTCAGAAGAGTGTATCAGATCCCCTGGAACTGGAGTTACAGGCAATTGTTAACTACTGGGAGGGTGCTGGAAGCTGAGACTGGGTCCTCTAGAAGAACAGCAAGTTTTCTAAACTGCTGAGCCATCTCTCTAGTCCTATCTGTGTTATTTCATAACAGAAAACTTTCTTTGAATTTTGGAAATAAAATATATGACTCCTATTTTTCCAGGATTGGATATATTTTTCTTTTAATGAATGTATAGTGTGTGTGTGTGTGTGCGCGCGCATGCATGTGCATGAATGCATACCCGTGGAAACCAGAGAATAATTTTCAAGTGTCAGCCAGGCAGTGGTGGT
>LOJH01009926.1:0-20322 GCA_001685095.1 Ellobius talpinus
TATATATATGTATGTATATTCTGCATTTCACTGTAACGGTCACAGCTAGCACCACAGCACACCTTCTAGATGTCAGGGAGTAGACTACAAAACTTTCCTTGAATCATTTGACAGACTCAGAGGGCAATTTTATCCATGTTTACAGCTGAGTAATCTCAAATCAGCCAACACATGCTTGGCTTTTTCTGAAAGCCAAGGTTGCCCCCTCAGTGAACCACACTGCAGAATTCGACTACTCTCAATTAGTGTGGCATCCATAAACATATGCTGATGTGCTTTTTCCTTTGTGCTAAGACAAAGGGAGTGTGTCAATCACCTTACGCGTGCGCTTTCTATCGCCAGAGGTTGCGAATGGGCAGCCCACTGCTGATGCTCAGCTTGCAGGCTCATTCTGCTTCATTACAATGTAGCCAACCAACTTGAATTTCAGAAAATTTTGAACGAGTTACTGACATTTAAAGACTTAGGAAATTCTTCTGAAAAAGTTTGGATTTTCGGCAAACACTGACAACAAAGTGTCAATGTCCTTTCTAGGGAGGCATTCCCCAAACAGGGGGGGCACTTTTGTGAAAGACTGTGCCAGTTTGCGAATCCCCCACCCCACTTCCTGGTATACTCTTAACATTAAAAGAAAATGGCTACCGCTTTGTACCATATGCTAATTGCCATTTTTCTTACAGCAAAAGTGAGAGGATGCGAACTTGTAATAAAAAAACAGAGTTAATTCTTTTAAGAAAAAAAATAGGCAAGGCATAGACATTTTTTCCAAAGAATATTCCAAACAAAGAATGCTAACAAAGAAAAATCCCACCCTAAAGGAACCAAAATAAAACCAGTCAAAACAAGTACACAGAAAAGATGGTCTTTGAACATCTTAATGGTCTGAGGAAATGGTCCATGTTTGGTTTGGAATGGGAATTAAATAAGTGAAATGCTGTGATTAAGCTCTGTATTAAGTGAAAATAATTGATTGGGCATCAAAACCTTTTCACAGACAAGATGTTTATAAAGAGTCCCTTTGAACGCGGCAGAAAAGATGAGCCCAGAGAACAAACAGACATTTGAGAATGTTAGCTTAACTGGCTCAGCACGTCAGGCAGAGTCGAGAGGGCTCAGCACAAGTCAAACTCCTGGAGCCGTTTTCTGTCGCAGCAAATGAGAAAGCAGATCTGAGGGACAGCACACTGTTGACTATTTATTTGTGGCCTGGTGAGAATTTTGAGTGATGAGGGCCCATGAAAGGAAAAACATGTGTGTGTATGGGGGAAAGTCTCAGATCATTTAGAAACATAATAATCTGGTCAAAGTCACTGTTGCCCGAGGTGGGTGGGGTTGCTGCTGGCCCTGTCAAGCAACAGACCAAACATGGCACTATTTTGTTGGAACATTGTACCTGAGTCCCTTAATTTCCCCATTCATTAAAAATGGCTTTAGGCAAAGAGCTAAAATGGGACAAGCCACGGATTCTGTAATGAATCCCACAAATTAGCTGTTCTTCTATGTCTTCAAGCAAAATCAGGTCAACATTTGCTTAATGAATTTGCTAGCTGGCTTGGGCTGTGCTGTGAAAGCAGTTCTTTTGTTTGTTTGTATTTTTAATTGTTCATGTCATCAGTGAGATTAGACCCATCTCTACTGAGTCCCAGAGACTTCCTGGAGCCTGAGCTTCTTGCCGATCCTACAAATCATCTGTGCCTGAATACTTCTCTACGGGGACAGTCCCAAGAACAGATGTTCCTTGACTGGTAAATTTAGCAAGTGTTGGCAATACTGTGAGCCAAACACATTTCACATACCTCATTTACCAAAGACCCTAGCTTAGCAATTAATTTAGCAGCCTAATGCTTAGAATCAGCTGTTTCCCGCATGGTGGTTGGCTGACCATGGGTTCACCCACCTGCTGCTGCCCAGCATCTTGACAGTATTTAACACAAATTCTACCCCAGGAAAGGGTCGAAATTCACAGGCAAAGTGCAAAGGTTTGGGGTTTAGCTCAGTGGTGGAGCACTAGACTAGCATGCACAAGGCCCTGGATTTCATCCCTAACATCACAGCAAAAATCAAAGTATGGTTTCTATCAAATGTATATTGATTGTAACCACCATCAACAAATTATAAAATGTAAGTCAAGATGCCATTAATTCAGAAACTGTATTTGCCTAGATTATTTGCTCATCTCAGATGTGACAAAGCTTGGGGAAGTCACTTACTGAGGAATGACGATTCATTTCTAGATGAGAATTATAGCCTAAAATTCAACCTTCAAGATTGTGTTGTTCAAAACTGGATTGCCAAAAAGGTCTCTGATTTCAAGTTTTTTGCAAATAAACTAGCATCATTTAGCTCACTTTTATTAGTACTGGAAACTAAATAAGGAAATCCAGAACTGTACAAATATTTCAGAGGAAGACAAGGCCATTTTACACTTGAAAACTGACAGTGATTCCAGACGTGTTGGGATAACACTAGTTTAAGGAGCAGTTTCACTCCAAAAAGAAGCAGAAAAAAACCAAAACACTCTTCCATGTCTCTTTTAAGAACTTAAGGTTATATTGTATACATCACAGTGAAAGTCAGATAGCCTGAAGGACACTTTCATTCAGAAGAACAGATGTTAGGCCAAAGTTGTGATGAATTATGATGGAAAATAGTCAATGTTAAATAATTTTCCTTTTATATTGGCTAAAAATTATTATCATAAAACAACATATGTATCACATATGCTTATGTTATTGCTGTAGTTTGAATATGGTTTGTGTGCTACCAAGGGTTCTTACATTGGGAATTTGTCTTGGTGCTATTGGGAAGTGGTGAGAATTTAAGAGGTATAGCATAGTTGAAGGTCAAAAGTTATTGAGGATAACCCCTTGGCAGCCTTCATGAGAGAGTTGTTACAAAAGGAGCCATTTTGCCCTTCTATCCTCTCTGTTCTTGTTTGAGATGTAGTCATTTGCTTGTTCAGACTCCTGTCACAATGGGCTGGCACCTACTGACCTCATAGAACTGCCCCTCTATGCCTCCCACCACCCCTACTCCTACTTATCCTGGGCTTTGCACCTTCAAACCTTTAAGCTAAATAAGCAGCCCATGTCAGATATTTCATTATAGTGATGGCAAGCTAATAAAGCTACATATATACCCATAACTTAAAAATGAAATAGTGTTTCCCCTTTTGGAAGTGAGCTATTGTTACATTCATCTTATTTTGTTCAAGGGGACCACTTCCCTGACACACTCACCACTCTAGCCCTAGAATAAAAGTGGCGACTTAGTAGATGGTTGGTCAGTGTTGGTTAAGTTTAACCTAATTGCCTTTTGAGTATCAGTAACCTTCAAAGTAAAGGGGTAATTTCCTATTAAGCATAATTACTTTGATTTCTTGAAGAATGAATGATGCTCATTGGTAATTCATCAGTTCTTTTAGCTTCTAGGTGGTTGGGATGTGGTTCGACCAGTCATTTCCTTTACTAGAGAAGGGTGCTAGGACAGTCCCCCCTTTGCTGCAGTAACTTTGGCGAGAAGGGTTGGTGACACTGGACAGATGCGTCAACTATCGCTGGAGGACGAGATGCCACAGTCCTCGCTGGAGGGGGGTGGTGCAGTAGCTGTGGAGCCAGGAGTCTCTGATTCTAGGATTTGACGTCCTACTATATCATCCTAGGTGAGCTAAGGTGGTTTTCTATTTATCGTGATTCTCTTAATCAGATAGTGTGGAAAGAACTCTGCTCGCTTATTAAGAGAAGTTCAAGAATGAACAGAGTAAAGAACACAGAAATCCTAGGCCAGAGGAGGAATCTCTAGGGACGGGTCTAGGGTATTTAGACGGGTGGCTGTGATAAGGTTGAGGAATTCACTTCTTGGACTTTTCACCTCCCGTATGGAAAATGGAGATGCCCCCTTGCTGAGGAAGCAGCGTAGCCAGGCAGGCCAGGGCTGGAGTCCTGAGTCTTCCACTCACTAGGAGGATAGCTGCTGGCGGCAACAATAATAATGATGACGTAGATGGTGATAATAATGGTAGTAATAATAGCAGTAGCATAGCATCCACACAGGAGTTTTAGGAGACAGGTGAAATAGAATAAAAGGTTAACAGCCTCTGCCCCAAAGCCACCATTAACTCCCCGTCTTCGCTGCATGAGTGTTAAGCATTAGAATTCCTCAGAAGCTCCACTCTTGAGATTTTGATTATTTGTATCTGACCAGCAGCCAGATCACCTGTGTATTTAACAAGCAACCCAGAGATCTGAATGCGACATGTCGCACTGAGAAGCCCTGCTGTGACCACAGCACAGATGCTGCGGGCTTGTCAGGCTGTGACTGCGACACAGCTCAAGGCCACGTCTCCTGCAAATGGCGCGGAGAAACCATCCCTCCGTGTTCCGGCGCGCACTTGTTCCAGCGCACTTGCTCCTGCGCGCATCTGCCAGTGTTTGACATGGAGCCTGGCCCTTATTTTCGGATCCAAGCTGCTGCAGCCTCGTCTGGCGTCTGGGGTGTTGCTAATGAGCATCTGGCCAGAGTTAACAAATGGGATAGCAACGGAGACTCTTTTCGTTACCTTTCCTCGCAAGAACTGGTGACACCACCCATGCTCTCAGGGGGTGAGGGTGGTGACCTTTCGCACCTGCACTTCTCAAAAGAGCTTGGAAGAGCAATAAAACTAGACAAGGACGCACACGTGGAACTCAAGTGTGCCTCCCAGGCATGTGAGGTGCAAGTCGTGTCCTCGTTTACTGCTGAAGAAAGTGTGCTTACCCACGTGCACACACTTCTAAGGACTAAACACCATTTAAATCCTTTTCTCCACCCCTTGGAATATAGTAAAATAGGAAGCTACAGTGAGAAAGAACTGCTCAGTGTCTGCCATACAGATCCACGTGTTGTTTTTTCCCCCTAGACCAGTGGTTCTCAAACTGTGGGTCACGACCCCTATGGGGGGGATAGAATAGCCTTTTCATAGGGGTTGCCTAAGATGAACGAAAAACACAGATATTTACATTATGATTCATAACAATAGCAAAATTACAGCCATGAAATAGCAATGGAAATAATTTTATGGCTGGGGGTCCCCATAACATGAGCTACCATATTATAAAGGGTTGCGACATTAGGATGGCGGAGAACCACTGTTCTAGACTCTTCTGTATGCATTGTATGTATCAGTTCTAGTCCACTCAGAGGTGTTTGAAAACACCGCGTTTCCTACAGACAAGGAAGTCTGCCAGGGCTCTTTAGCTGTCTAAACTGCACTCTCCAAGGCCCCATGCTGATTTTGGTTGGTGATATGCCTTGTTCTCCCCACCTACCCCACGCTTTGTTCCAGCCAATGGTACATCTGGCTGTTTGCAACACCATCCTGCTTTAGGGCTCTGTCCACATTATTCCCTCTGCCAAATGTCTCTCCCATGGAAACCTTTGTTGTGATAAGCTCTACACCTCTTCTCTCAAATTGTCCATTTGTGGATGAAGAATGCCACATAGCTGTCCCCACGCCTCCGAGTTACCTCTACGCTTATGCATTCTCTCAGTTTTAACAGTGATCAAGGTTTGCCTAAGGACTTTGTGATTCTATGAGCCCTAATCTCATGCACAGAAAACTGACCCAAGCCTTAGTCAGCATGCTCTTCAGAACTCAATACCTACTGGAAGACTGGCTAATGACAGGGTGTGGTATCTGTGGCCGGGGTCCTGGAGCAGATTGTCCGGGAATGGAACCTGTACCAGAAGAGAGCCCTTAACTGATAAGGTTGTCGGGATACCACAGAAACACCCGAGGAGAGGTGGATTCTGACCTTCTGATCCCATGTGCACATTTGAGGGTCTGAGAGCTGAATGGGTGGAACAGAAACAGGTTCCTTATGACCTTTATAGGGAATGTACAAATATTTGATCTTCTTTCCTCTGTTCTGTGTTCATCCCCAACCACACTTTCTTCCTCCCTTTTTTGTTTCTTTGCTTTAAAGACTTTTGTATTTAGCTACCAAGAGATACTCCTAGCTTCATGTTGTTTTAAGAGTTGTTTCAGGGCAAGTTTGCCCAGAACCGTTTTGTTCGGTTTTTCTGTCTGATCAATACAGTTTATAGACAAGGGAGTGATGTCACAGGTAAGAGGGGTGACAGGTATGTGACATGCAGAAGTAGTTAGAATCCCAGAAGAGTGTTAAAGCGCATCACAAGTAGGCTCGACTCGTCACCGTAGCTCAGGAGCTATGTGAGCATCAGTAGGACAGATATCTTGCTACACCATAAGCCTTGATCTGAACTTTGGTGTTAGATTAACCATAACTACTAATTTAAAGCCAGAAATTCGCCCCCTGGAACTTCTTTACGAAGACATGAATTCTGAATTGATTTGGTTCCTTAAACCCCTTAGGAAAATTCAAAATAAAAACGCATAATATCCTTAAAGGTTTTATTCTTTGAAATCTTTCATTTCTTTTGCATACATCAGTAAAGTATGTACTATTACTTTTCCAACCTAAAGCAAAAGTTACTCAAAAATTGTTTTTTTTTTGTTTTTGTTGGACAATCCGTTCATAAAGAAGGTTACAACAGATCATGATTCTTCCTACTTTATGACCATAAAAAAGGAACACCAAATGTGGTTTGTATTCTAAGTCTATGGGTTATATGTCCTAATATTTTCTAGTACTGTTGGCTATATATTGAAGATTATTTACTCAAATGAAACTCTTAGGGCACAAAAAACTCAGTATACAGCATCACCAAAGCTTTCTCATGCTGCCTTTTGAAAAGTTCTTATAAGAATATGTAGAGTAGTTAATGTAGGTGAGTTAAACACTTATTGTAGGGTACAAGAAATACATGCAATTTCTGATTCTTAAATTTAAAAAAAATTAATATTGTCTTCCAAAATGTGACCTATGATTAAGATACACGACGCTTTTTCCCTGTGAGATCTTTGCACAGTTCCTGGAATTTAGTCTGCTCTCAAACATATTCTTTTCTTCCTTCTTGGATCACTCATGCTTTTCCATAGCAAATTACTATGAGTAAGAATTTTGGAAAAATACTCTTACCAAGAAATTGGAAAGTCGGTGTGACTTTCTGCATCATTTCCTTTGTGAGTGTTTTTGCTGAGCCCTTTTCATCACTGCTAGTTCAGAGAAGTGTCCTACCTCAAACAGCGATAATGTCGGAAACTTTGGTGTTTCTGAATATAAAAGCACAGGGTGTGTGCATGCGGTTGTTAGGATCTGTTAAGAATGCATTTCATTTTCCTGAAAGGCAAGGAAAATGTCTAGGTGAAAACAAGAAGATAATAATTGTTAAAAAAATGAAAAAAATGTTTTGCAACATTCCTTTCAAAGTCTTCTTCCTGGGCCATGAATGATCAGATGCGTAGGATATTAAATGTTATTAAAAGACAAATTTCGTGTTCAGGAAGTAGGAATAGTGTGACATTCTTACTGAAGCAGGGATACAAATGTGATTTCTGGCTAAGAAATTCTTGAACTATAAAATAATGAAAACAAAATATATATGGGACAATTTGACAAAAACCTAAAATAATTCTCATTCTCAGCCATATTGCACTCAAATTAATTCAGTTCCTATGTTTGCCTGTGGATTCATTAATTTACATATAAGCACTAGCTTACTTCATTAGTACATTAGGGATATAAGCTGTTAATAATTTCAGCTTTAAAACTGTATCTATAATCTTTTCCTAATAGAAGATTTGCAACTATACCAAGTACAAGGGGGGGGTGTTTCTGCATCACCTGCAGAATGACACAGACTCTTATGCAGACTCTTCTATTTCTATCAGCACGATAAAATTGTTCCTCTTTCAATAATTATATGCAGAAATTTAGCTCAACATTAAAAATAAAGTGGAGCGATCCTAAATCATAAAACCATGCTGATCTATCTTTAATATCAGGAGATTCAATTTGTTCTAGACTCTACAGAGAGCCTGATGGCTAACCTTGATTGTCTTACTATTTTCTTGATTAGATTAATGGATAGTGAGGAGATTAGTGAAAGGTTTTTCAGGATGTGTCCATGATGGAGTTTCTGGATGTGTTTAGACTGCGGAGGCTCTGCCATAATGAATGCACAGATCCTGTGTTGGATTCGTAATATGATGGATTATCAAATGGTGGTGAGACCTAGGAGGTCCTAGATGAAGGAAGGTCTGTGGGCGTGTTTTTAAGACCTATGTCCTTCTCCAAGTTCTGCTATTTGCCTTTCCTCTGCTTTCTGGTCACCATGACATGGATTGCTCTGCTCTGATTGTCCCTCCCTGCCACCATGGATGAGGCCTCCGAAACTGAGAGCCCAAATGCATCCTCCCTCAAGTTGTTTCTTTCAGGCTTTGGTTTCAGTGACGATAAAACTTATTAATGTAGAGGCGTACTCCTTCCACATGATAGGCTGTATTGAAAAGTCAATTTGGGTCCGAGAGAAGCATAGAGCAGCTTCTGGAAGCCTGGTGTCTAGAGACAATAAGCTGTTGCCAGAACACTAGCTTTCCTATCAAGGCTTCAGCATTGAGAGAGCTATATTATAATAGCACCATCCTGATTGTAGAGTGAGAGAGTGAAATTTCCTGGCACACAATATGGACAGCAATCTACAAATTTAAGTATATAGACATCAAGAATATAAGCATTGTCTTTTTATTTTAACAACGTCCCATTGATCAAACATAATGCAGGCCTTCTTGAACTTTTTTTTCCAACAAACTGCTGAATGACCTTTTTATCCCCAGAGACAGTATAAAATCTGGCATCTATCAAGTGCTTATGGACTGTCTTATGTCTGCCAATAGTGGGAGAGAAGAGATGATCAATGAGAGATTAATGTTCAGTGAACTTTTTTTATTGCCTGATCCTCTTTTTTATTGATTCATTGATTGGAAATGAGTTCATCAGAATGAATCCATCATTATTTTAGTTAGTGGCCACATGCCCAAGTGCACACCCCTAGAATGTTCTGGAGGGAGCCTGGGCAGTCATCATGGATGCAGAGAACTGACTTGGTAGAATAACGCTACCATTTGCTGTCTTAAAGCAGCATGGTGTCAGTTTCTTCTTCTGATGGCTCCAGTGATCCTGACCATGGGAAAGAGGCGAGTGTTCCCAGAGGGAGCACCAGGATGGTGAGCTGCCTGATGGTGCTCCACTTTGGGTAGTTTTGTGGTTGGTCAAGAATCTCAGGAGCCACTCACCATGAATGTGCTATGTTTTGTCAACACAGCTATAATAAATGTTTCCTTTAAAGCATATTTTACTAATTCTTTGAAAATTATATGCAGTGTATTTTGATAGTATTTACCCTCCACTCTTTTCCATAGCTCTTTCCGGACTCACCCCACCTCCTTGGCCCCCTCTAATTTCTTGTCCTCTTCACTGTTATTATTTCGTGTGTGTGTGTGTGTTTGTGTGTATGTGTGTTTGTGTGTGTATATTTAAAAACCCATTGATTCTAATGTGTGCTGTGCATACACTCCTGGGTCTGGGGATACCCACTGGAGTGTGGTCGACCTACCAGGAATTACACCCTTAAAGAAGAGCAATACTGAAGCAGCCCCTCTGTTAGGACTCACAAACCTTTTCCTACTCGGTGCTTTCGCCAACTGGTCTAGTCTTGTAGGGGTCTTGTGCACCTACTGAGATGAAGAATGACTTCTAAAGGTAAGGGCAGGTGGGACACTCAGGGTCCCTTCCTCAGGATGGGGGCTCTATTTGTCTTGTTCATTACTGTCTCTAACAACAGAACAGATGTCAGTTTTGCAAATCAACTTCCTCCTCAGCTACAGGCAGCAAATTATAAAATCGTTTTTCTTACTTTACAACAACTCTTAAGCTATAGTTAATTTTTTTTCTTTTGGATAGACTTAAAATTATGTCCATAGACAATTTATTAGTTCACTCTGGAGACTTAGGGCATGCCTAATGGATAACAGCACATACTCGCTGTAGAGTTGGGAGACCTAGATGAGATGATGATGATGCCAACGGGTGTTCTTATTTGCAGAACTTACGTTGTACCAGTTGCTGTGGTATGTATTCTGTAGACACCATGTCAGTTAAAAATCATGACTTAGATCAAGAATTAAGTCTAAGTAGAGAGGCTCCACAGCTCGCACAGTCAAATGACTTCAGCCCATGCCGACAGCAGTGCTCAGACTCGCGGAACGTTATTTTCCTTCTTGTCCCCAAGGAGAAATTGTCTGAAGCAACAGAAGCTCTATAGGAAGCTACTACTTTAAAGACTGCTGTGAAAGCCCACACCGTAGACTGCACCAACTCTAAAGGCAAACCCAACTTGACAAACTCAGGAAGCATTATGAATAGAAAACATTAAAAGGATACTGCAATTTTCAAAGATTTTTTTTCAAAAACTGGGGATCAAAGTTAATCAAAACTGAACACCTGGCCCACTACTTGCTTCTCACATGGGTGAGCAGGAGGGTATGTGCCCACTCTCTGGTTGGGCCTCTTGCATGTTGTGTGGGAAGCCATATTCTTTCAGATGTGTGTCCGACTTCCTTATCTATCCAGTCATTGATGAGCAAGGAACTCAGGTAAGAAGGAAGTACTGCCTCTCAGCAGGAAGCCAGGCTGGTACTCTAAGTCTAGTTCACTGAGCCTCAACTCCACCCCAGTAAGTGGGACCACCTGGGGAGCTGATTTACTTAGTCTGAGGAGAGGTGCATAGCTGTTTTTTTGTCTGTTTGTTTTTCTGTATTTATTTATAAATAAATCTTCCCGTGGTGGGTGTAATGGCAGCCAAAGCCGATAACTGTTCTAAGTGATGGTTGGGACATTATGGGAATGTACTCAATCCATCCATGAGAGAAGCCAAAGTATAGGAAAAAGAACAGGAACATAGTGAAGAATCATGTAGCAGAGAGGCCGAAGGTGGCTTTGATCCCAAGCTGGAGATTGTGACGTCTTGTAGGGCCTTTGGCTTCACCAAATTGTTACAGACTGCGGTGGTTTGAATGAGAATGGCCATAATAGGCTCATCTGTTTGAATGCTTGGTCCACAATTAGTAAAACTGTTTGGGACAATTTGGTGGAGGAGGTGTGGCCTTGTTGGGGGCAGTGTGTCCCTGGGAGTGTTCAAAAGCCCATGCCAGGCCCAGTGTCTCTCTCTGCCTGCTGCCTGCACATCAGGTTGTAGCTCTGAGCTACAACCATCCATGCCTGCCTTCCTGCCACCATGCTCCCCGTCAGGATAACGGACAACCAAATCTGTAAGCAAGTCCCCAGTTAAATGCTTTCTTCTATAAATTGTCTTGGTCACGGTGTCTCTTCACAGCCATAGGTAATAACCAAAAGAAGCCTCTTCCTTCGGCATTCTCTCTTTGGTTCTCTGACCTTCATTTGACTAGTTGCAAAAGTCCCAGTGGAAGTAATGACTACAGTAAAAATAGCTTAGCAGAAAAGATGGGATAAAACGAGCATCAGCACTCTTGTTTCTGGGACAAGATCACAAGGGTCACCTGCGGGCTCATTTCTCCTGCCCTGTCCTCTACTCCATGGCTTCAGTGCCGATTCATGACACCTTCCTGGCAAAGCTCTAACGTGGACAAACCCGACTATCTGGCTGTTCATCATTCACAACAAAGATGCTGGACATGTGCTGGAAAAAGTCACAGGTGGTGGAGACGGAGCCATTGCCAGTCCTCCCTCTCTAGAAGTTGTTTGTCCCTTAACCCTCCGGCCTCACCATACCTCTCTTTCCAGCTTCCCAGACAACAGACCCCTCACTGTACAGAGAAGAAGAATAAAGCTGTCAAACTATAAATGCTTTCTGTTTCCCACTGCAGGATCTGCCAAGGTCCTCGAAGGGGATAGGACTGTTGCTCTGTCTGATTCTCTATGAGCTTCCTGCTGAGTACAACTGTGCTGGCCAAGAACGGCCCGCCTCCTTGCCCATGGGTGCGCATCTGCCTGGGTCCTGCATCCCGAGGGGCTGTCTGATCCCGCTGCACACTGGCTTCTCCAGTTGTTGGCCTCCCTCCCTGATCCACGTCTCTACTGATGAAGATGGTGATGACAAGGACCATCGCGGAGACAACTGCTTGCCCTCAAATTGTTTCCTTAGAGCCTGCTTCATGCATACAAAGGAACACACAGCAAGGCAGTGCCATCTTCTGCTCCCATTAGGGACATTTCTCTCCCACGCTCCTTTTTCCTCCTTTCTTGGGATCTTAGGGTTTGATTTTCTTCAGAGATGCCACTCCATCAGTTATCATTATCCATCAACGTACTACTGTTGCTATCATCTGGGTGCCTCGAATGCTTCAATGATTTCTCATTGATTTCATGATGAATTAAAATTTTTATTGGTTTATGTGTGAGCATGTGCGCATGTGCACAAGTGTGTGCAATTACTAGGGATGTGTGTGGAAGTCAGAGGACAATTTTTTTGAAAGTTAGTCTCTTTCTACTATGTGCACCTCAGGGATCAAACTCAGGTTGTGAGACATGCTCAGCAAATGCTTTTATTCACATAAGCCACATGAATAAATTTTATAAATAATAACCACCCATGATAAATTTTATAGTCATTTTCACACTTCCTACTTCTTCATATTTGAGTTATACTTGACCATTTTCTATTTATCTTTGACCTTCTCTCTAAAGAAGGCAGCCAGACTAATATGTGTTCCATTCAGTTTATGGAATCTGGCAACTCACTATTTTTTAATGGTATTTTATGCTTTAAAAAACATCCCAAGTATAGACCCACCCAGCCCTGCTCAGTCTGGGTGGGTGGAAGACACCCTGAGGCACCAGGCGGGTGGGCATGTCACAGTGAGCAACTCTATGGTGGAGAAATGGGATGGAGAGAGACGTGGAGTGGTTCATGTGCTGTGGAGAGAGGCAGATCTGAAGAACCGAAGGTGGCAAGGAAGAACCTGTTGCTGGTGGCCAGCACCGCTGCCTGACATCATAGTGATTTCTGAGAGCCATGCTGTCACTGTGCCAAGCTGATTCGAGTGACCTGTGCTGCCACCTGGAGTCATGATGATGCCTGAGCCCGGGCTGCTGTTAAGAACCATGTCTAGGTCCTGCTGCAGCTGTGGTCTGTGGTAATGCTCATGGCCCATGTTGCCACCAAAGGACACAGGTTGCCTGGGATCTGGACCACCACCTAAAATCATGTTGGTGTCCAAGAACCATGCTGCCACCAGGGCCATACAGATTGGGATTCCCTGTGCTGCCTCTTGAGGCCACGCTGACATCTGGACCTGAGATGGTGCCAAGGGTCATGTCTGGGTCCATGACCCAACCACAGCCAGGCTCTGTGTTTATGTCTGTGGTTCCTGTTACCAACAACAGTCATGCAGATGCCTGGGGAATGAGCCACCATCTGAGGCCATGCTGGTGTCTGGGGGTCATGATGCCACAGGAGCCATACTGATCTGAGTGGCCTGAGCTGCCTCCCAGGACCATGGTGACATCCAGGCCTGAACTGCTGCCAGGGGCATTGTCTGGGTCAGTGATTCTGCTGAAGCTGGGGTCTGTGCGGATGTCTGTGACCCATGTTACCACCAGGGGCTATGCAAACCATGTGTGTTGAAATTTGAATGTTGCACTCACCTCTCTGGGAGATCTGGAAGAAGCTGGGGTCTGTGCTGATGTCTGTGACCCATGTTACCACCAGGGGCTATGAAAACCCGACCCATGTTACCACCAGGGGCTATGCAAACCATGTGTGTTGAAATCTGAGGGTAGCGCTCACCTCTCTGGGAGATCTGGCCCTGCCCCACACGGGAGAGCTTGCACTATGACCCCAGGCCTGGGAGAGCTGGCTCTACCCCTCATCATAGCTGCAGGAGATCTGACCCCCATGACATGGGTGCAGGAGAGCTGGCTCTGACCCTCACCTGTGTGGGGGGAGGAGTAGTACTGGCAGAGGCCTGACTGGCCAACTCAGTTACTACCCAGGCCCACATACATCCAGGGCTCTGAGCTGGCACTGCCCAACATCGACTCCATCCATGACCTGCTGGTGTGTGGACCCTTTCAATAAGCAGGGGTGACCTGTGGGGGTGCTGTAGCCCGAGAACCAGGCTCCTTTAGTACAGACTGTGCTAGGATCTGCCCCTGTGACCTTCCCAGCATAGAATCTGTTCAGCATAGAATGATAGTTCAGTCATGTGCACACGGAAGGACCAGCAGTGCTCTGGACTCTCCCTCTTATAGGATGCACTCGGTTTAGTCGGCCTCTAGCCTCAGAGAACTCACAAGACACAGGCGGCTCTTGTAGTTTCTTCTGAGTGAAGGCTGAAGGAACAGCCTGGTAGAGCCTACAGTGTGAATATGAATGGGAGGTAAGGTCAGAGACCAAGAAAGAAAGCAAAGCCGTGGCTGGAAAAAAGCTTGTTAGAGTTCAGAGTGTCAGGTAAGCCTTTCATCCCCCTTGCTCCCTCTCTTCAGCCGCAAGTAGTCCTCGTGGTTTGCCTGTCAGCTCTGATTTAGCTTCTGCTCATTACCTCATCACCCATTTTCTATAATTACATGTTGGGCAGCTCCTTCTCCTCTCATTTTAATTAGTTGTCAGCTATGAAATGAAGCGGTACTTTCTGCCTCGCTCTCTCAGATGCCTTCCTTTGCATGTTTTCATTCTCCAGGTGGCAGGATGAGGCTTTTGTTTGTAAATGAGCCACTAATCTCACGGATCCTTCATGATTATTGGGAACGTGTAGGAAAGAATATATTAAAAGCCTAGTGTGGTAAAAATGGCCCAGGAGGAAAGGTGCTTGCTGTTAAACTCGATGACCTGAGTTGGTTCCTGGGTCTCAGATGTTGCAAGGAGAGGTTTGCCCCTGCAAGCTGCCCTCTGACCTCCACATGCGCGTCGGGTCAGGCACCCTCTCTCATGAAAGCAACTTCAAAAAGTAAAACAATAATATGCTAAAAAGTCACAGCTGGGGTGTGGAGAGATGGCTCAAGCAGTAAAGAGAACTGGCTGCTCTTCCAGAGGACCCGGGTTTGATTCCTAGCACTCACATGGCGGCTCACACCTGTCTGTGGCTCTATTTGTAAGGGACCTGACACCTTCTTCTGATTTCCACAGGCACTGCACACACATGGTGCACAGAGATGTATGCAGCATAAACACCCATCACATAAAATAGAAATAACATAAATCTCAAGGGGGGAGCCAAAGCCAAAGAAATTGTCCACTAGGTAAACCGAGGCAGCAGGAAGTGAATGTGGACTGACTTATTCACTAATAAAGACTAATAAAGACTCAGGGAGGCTGAACATGATTGTAAGGGTTTAATTTGTCATGGCGGGCAGTGCGCGTTAGAGTCAACCAAAGTCTCCTCTCTTGAGAAAAGAGCCCTTGACATTTCTTCTGAGAACGCAATTTCAGTTGTGTGTAGTAATTCCTTTTTAAAAAAAATATTAAAGAAGATTTATTTTATGCTTAATTACGTGTAGATGTGTATGTTTAATTACTGTGTGTGGGTATGTTTGTGTGAGTGTAGGTACCCATGGAGGCAGTGGCATCAAACCAGCCTGGAGCTACAGACTGTTCCAAGCAGGGGTGAGCTGCCATGTAGGTTCTGGGACCAAAGTGTGCACTCTTAACCACTGACCATCTCTCCACATCTGTTTATAAGGTACTAGGATTGGACACAGGGCTTCATTCATGCTAGGTAAACGCTGTACCACAAAACCATATCCCCAGCTGGGCAGTTCATGGTTGTCTGAAGTCCTTGAGGAACTGGTTCACAGAAGGAGACTACAGCCAATGAGATATGAGGCTTGGAGCTACGGCAGCCATTTTGCCACTCAGAGATCAGCCTGATAATGGAAAAGCCTTGCAGAACTCAGTCTGATTTCTCACGAACACCATATGAGTCTACTGCCTACACGGACCTGAAGAAATTAGAATCTCATCTAGAAATTTCTGTGATTTTTTTTGGAAATTGTTTTTGCATGGCTTGGATCCAGGATTTTTGCTTAATTGTCTTGGAAAGTTTTTGATTAATTCATCCTCAGTCTATCTAGGAAGACCTGGGACTTTATTTGTATCTTGAGCTGTGACCCCCTATGGCATGTGAACACTGACCCATAGAGAGACCACTATGGTATTTATGCTGTTCTTCCAGAGATAGCTGTCTGAGGTGTCATTCTCTTCAATGAACACCCTAGAAGCACAACCCCTCACTGTGCTGGAAGGTGGCACCCCAAATGATTGCCCCAGTGTTTTTCCTTCACTGTTAAAGGAACTCAAGTGTACTACTGATCAAGATGATTGAACCTGAATTTGAGTGTTTGTACTGCAGAAGGTTTTGAAGAATAATCTCTCTATAAACTTAGAGCAAACACTGGGATTCGAACTGTATATATACAACACACATGCTGTGGCCAAGATTCTCAGTAGAGGGGCTATAGGGAAACACATGGTATCATCTAGGTAGTGGACCAACAATTAAAAGGCAGGACATTATTCAAGGTATCTACACAAAACCAAAACCATCTTTGCTTGGTAGCATTCCGACTTTGAAATCTTACAGAAAGTGGACCTGATCCTGGGTGGAAACATATTGTGGTTCCAGTGACATCCAGGGAGCACTGTTGGTTGCTGCCACCCCAGTGCTGGGCAGGGATGCCAAGACTCAGTTCATGTTCTAACAGTGTCTAGTTGGAAGCCAGCTACTGTCAGAAGTCATGCTGAATCTGCCTATGCGCACACGACCTCTCTTAGAGCTGAAAGAGCCTCACCTGTAATGCAACAGTGCCCTGGATCCTTTTCTGTCATTGTCAGAAAACAGCACGACAAAGTGTTTCAAGGAGGAAAGATTTACTTCAGCTCACAGCTCAAGAGCAGAACCCATCACAGCTGGGAGGTCAAGGCAGCTGGGACCCGCAGCAGGTAGTCATATGGAATCAGCAATCAGGAAGAAGAAAGCCATGGGTAGTCATACTCCTCTCTCTGTTTTGTTCAGTCCAGGATTCCTACCCAGGGAATGGTCCCACACGCAGCTAAGATAGATCATTCAGTATCAATGAACCCGATCAAGATGCTCATCTGAGGACATTCTCAGAGGCTAAAGAAGAGGATAATCCCTCACAGGTGTGTGCAGAGATTTGCCCCCTAGAGGATTCTAAACCCTCTCAAGTCCACAGTTAACACTAACCATCACAAACTACTGTCTTCCCACCGAGGAGGCTGAGGTCCGGGATGCAGAGACAGTGGGTGATGGCAATGGCTGTGTGTGCCTGCCGGTTACGTGTGGCCGAGGTTGCCCAGGAGGGAGAAGGACAACTAGTCTCTATTGTCAGGTTGGTTGGATCGAGAGACACCCAGGGCCTTAGTAAAGCACAACTCTGAGTGTAGAGGAGCCAGTGTCTCCAGAGGACTAGATCCCAAGGGGCGTGACCTAATGCACGTTGATCCATTGCTGAGCTAAAAAGTCATGGGAGATGGTGGCTCTCAAAGGCGGAGCCTGCAAGGGGGAATCGGGTCCTTGGAAGCATGCCTCTGGGGCTGTATCTTGTCCTAGCCTCTTCCTGTTGTGATCTCCTGTTTCCTGTTCACCAGGAGGTAAACAGCCTCTTCCTGCTGCTTTTGCTGTTCTGACCCACCATGAGCTCAGAAATACTTGTCATGCTCTGAATCCTTGAAGCCATGAGCAAAATAAGTGTTTCTTCCTTTAGATTGTTAGATGATTTTTCCCTCCATAGCAGTGAGAGACACAAAACAAAGGGTGAGACTGCCAGCTCTACCACAGGCTTTGGGCAGGGGATGGGCTCTTCTGAGTCTGTTTCCCTCTTTTGTAAAGGAGCTGGTGTTTGCAAAGACGGAATCTCTCATAACAGTGTTGCTTTTTTATTTTATTGATTTTTATTGGGCTCTACATTTTTCTCTGCTCCCCCCCCCNTCTCCCCTCCCCCCTTCAACCCTCTCCCAAGGTCAATGGTGTTGCTTTTTAGAAAAGCCATGTTTATAACTTTTCACTCTTCCTGCCAATTGTCCAGTCATGGGTTCTGATTTTATTTTCTATTCACGTTCTTCTAATTGCTGTATGGAATGTTTGGATACTATTTTCCTCCCTCCATTGTGTCTTTGGTCCTAATGGGCTCTTTTGAGCAAAGGCAAGTGCTCTGCGGCCATGTTTGTCAGCAATTCTTAGGAAGCAATTTATCCATTAGCTATTCATTTAAAATCCCATTTGGGTAGGGCCCGGGAGAAAGCTCAGTGGGTAAAGCAGTTGCTGTGTAAACACCAGGATAAGAGTTCAGCCTCCGGAATCTGTTTTAAAAGGCTTGGGGTGGGGCATGGTGCTTCTAATCCCAGCACTGGGGAAGGGAGAAGGGTAGATCTTGGGGGTTCCCTGGCCAACCAGTGCAGACCGCTTGTCAAGCTCCAAGTCCATGAGAAACACAGGTGGCTGGCCCCTGAGGAATGACAGCAGAGGTTGATTGCTGGCCTCCACACACAAGGCATACACACAGGTACCTGTGCACACAAGTGCACTAACATGAACACGTACCCACACGTACACATACAAGTCCTATTTTGTAGAAAAAGAAATGCCTACTAATTTTTCTATGTATGTATTGTGGTTTTGTTAGAAAGCCTAAAATGTTCCTGTGCATTTAATATTCATGCACCACTTGGATGCTGTGGGTATTTTGGTCCCCTGACACTTCATTCCATTTGCATTATACAGAAAAATTGTTAAAAATCTTTGAGGAAAGAAATTGTACTTTTAAATGGTCTCTCAAGTGTCTGGAGGCACTTTATAAATGCTTATGACTGTTGCTATAATAATAGGTGAGGTGGCTAGTTTACCGTGGCCTTAGCAACAGAAATGGGAATCACGAAGGGTATCATGAAAAGAATCCTAACCATGTTAAATGTTTAATGTCATGTGCTCCTGGTGTCAAAATATTTAAGCACAGTGAGAGCATCACAAAGGCAGAGGGAGACGATCCAGCAGTAAGCTCTGCACTCACGCAATGCTTTAGAAAGAAGTCCACAACGCCTAGCTGTAAGATTCACTGCTTGTACTCTAGAAGGTTGCTGTGGTTCGGCAGGCTAGGGGCCCATATGGGAAAAGCTGAAAGCAGGGTGTCAGCTCACTAACTTATCCCTACTAGCCTCTTCAGGCTCTGGCTGCCACAGAAGCCCTGAGGTTATTCTAGACTGTATTTACTCACTTTCCCCTCCGATTTTTTTGATACTACTAGGTCTTGAAGATGTGGGTGGTGTATTTATTTACACAGTGGCCCTGCTGATGCTCTCTCTCTCCAGATGAGAGTTGCCTCCTCTTTCTCTATTTTTCCTCGGCAGGCCTGTATTTCTTAGCTGCATCTTCAGATCATCCTCAAATCATCCTTCCGTTCTGCTCCTCTTCTCTCTGCTCTTCACCTGCCAGAAGAAAGCTTGGCAGGCAAGAAGCTTCTAGCCATTCCTCAAACAGAGAAGGTCAGAACTGCTGCCTTTAACTATGACCTTTAAAGCATTTAGACAAAAGATAGCTGCGGTCTTTTGATTGCCCGAAAGTAACAATGCCTACTTTCCAACGTCTCAGTTGAACATGGGCCATGATGTTACAGCTGACATCTAAGCCTTGAGCAGTAACTCAACTTCACTGATCNAGGGTGTTTGTGGAGCCTGATGAGATACCTAAGGCTGGTGCAGTATTCCTTCTGCGAATATTTAATCTTTTCTTCTTCACAGAGGCAACAGAAACACATCCTGAAAGGGCATCATGCCATCACCTGTTTTGAATGAAGCCAATCAGCAGCTTGTGAACTGCCTTGTTTTATACTGTTTTTTACACAGTGTCTTATCACGGGTATTCGGGCTCAAAAGTCTTGATGCTCAAAATTGATATTTACTGCTCTTAGATTATACCCATTTCAAAGTTCACTAAACTAAATGGTTCATACAAGTTGAGTTCAAACAACTAACCAAACAAACACAGAAAAACAAACAAAACCAAGCAGACAAACCGAAATGCATTGCAGTCTGCTCTCTAGAGACATATTTGATATTTTGGAGGCTCTTCAATTTGCTACCATCTTTTGTTTGAATTTTCCTTGTTTTTTCTTTTTAAAGTAGTGCAGGAGAATTGTCTGTATTCTGTCAATCATGTTTTAAATAAATGCTGATTGGCCAAGCAGGAAGTATAGGCAGTTCAACCAGACAGGAAATAGAGGCGGGGCGATGAGAACAGGAGACTTCTAGGAAGGAGGAAGCCTATTCCTCACACTCCTGCCCAGATCACGGAAGAAGCAGGATGTGACCTACCCTGCTGAAAAAGGTACCGAGTCATGTGGCTAACATAGATAAGAATAATGGGTTAAT
>LOJH01009927.1:0-17916 GCA_001685095.1 Ellobius talpinus
TGCCTCTGCCTCCCAAGTGCTGGGATTAAAGGCGTGCGCCACCACCGCCGGCTACAGTGCTTTTTGAAAATGCAAAATTACAGAATACTTTTGGAAAACAATTTACAGTGTGCTCTTGAATATGTGTACAACGGCACACTGGCTGTGGCACTTGTGATGGTCAGAAGATTACCTCGGTTGTCAGTTCCTGCCTTCCACCATGCTGCGGCAGGGTCTACTGTTTCTGCTTGTTTCCTGAATGCCACCACAGCTGTTTAATTTGTGCTCCTGGAATCAGCCTCTACTTGAGAAGGCTTGCGCAGCAGCACTTTGAACACTGAGCCATCACCTTTGATTTTACTGAGATAGCTTTATGTAGCCCAGGCTGATCAAAACTGCTTATGTAGCAGAAACAGACCTTGAACTCCAGATCTTCCGGTTTTCACCTCCCAAGACAAGTATCACCAAACCTAGCTCTAGAATGTTTTGTTTTAAAGATTTATTTATCGATTTATTTATTTATTTTTGTTTTTGAAAACAGTTTCTCTGTGTAGCCCCAGCTGTCCTGGAACTCACTTTGTAGACCAGGCTGGCCTCAAACTCACAAGAGATCCACCTACTTCTGCCTCCTGAGTGCTAGGATTAAAATCACATGCCACCACTGTCGGCTTTGTTTTATTTTCAATTATAGGAATGTGTACATGTCTGTGGGCATGAGTGTTTGTACCCATAGCTATCAGGTCAACCTGGAGGTGAAGTAACAGTTTTGGGAGGCCAAATCTGAGTTTTGGGAATTAAACTCTAGTCCTCTAAAAAGGCAATACCCACTCTTAAGTATTTAGCCATTTCTTGAACTCCCCAAACAAGTTTTAAGATGCTTAAAAATGTTTTAAAGCAGGTAAGGTGGCACATGCCAATAATCCCAGTATGAGGCCAACTTTGGCAATATCATGAAAATTTGTCCCAAAGAAATGTGGTTTTTGTTTTGTTTTCAAAACAGACTCTCTGTAACCCTAGCTGTCCTGAAACTCACTCTGTAGACCAGGCTGGCTTCGAACTCACAGATCCACCTGCCACCACCATCATCCTACAAGAATAAACATCTTAACAACACATAGAATCTATAATGAATAGAATGTAATATTTAAAAATAATTACACTATGACTGGGTATGGTGGCTTATGCCTTTAATGCCAGCTCTTGTGAGGCAGAGACAGGTAGATCGCTGATTTCTAGGACAGCCTGGTCCACAGAGCAAATTCCAGGACAGCCAGGACTACACAGAGAAACCATGTCTTGAAAAACGATACCAAAGAAAAATTACACTGAGAAAATAAATGCTAACTGAAAAAAGATAAATTTTTTACATGCAACATACTATAACCAAGCAATCATCAAAAACCTTATACCAGTAAGAAAGAAGGAAACAAATCAAAAAACATTTTATTACATTTATTTATTTAGGGGAATGGCATGCTATTGTGTATGAGTAGTGGACAAAGGTCAACTGGTGGGAGCTGACTTCTTTATACCATGTAGGTTCTGGGGAATCAAATTCAAATCATCAGCTTTAGTAACAAGAGCTTTTATCCACTGAGATATTTTATTGGTATCTTTCTATAAATTTTATTAGGTTATATTGGATAGGCATGAGTAAATTTTTTATTGTAATTGAAAAAAATACTTGTTATTAATAATCAAAAGAAATACAAGTTGGGTCTTTTTTTGTTTTGTTTTTTTGGAGACAGTGTCTACCTATATACACCAGTTTGCCTTCAAACTCATGACTCTCCAGGCTTAGCCCAAGTATTAGGAATGCAAATACCCCCAGACTTAGTTATATATTTTGGTTTGTTCCCCCCCTTTTTTTTGTTTTTTGAGACAGGGTTTCTCTATAGCTTTGGAGCCCATCCTGAAACTCTAGCTATTGTAGACCAGGTTGGCCTCGAACTTACAGAGATCTGCCTGCCTCTGCCTCCCAAGTGCTGGGATTAAAAGTGTGAGCTACTACAGTCTGGCTATTCTTTTGGTTTTCCAAGTAAGGGTTTCTCTGTATAGCCCTGAGTGGCCTAGAATGCACCCTGCAGACCATGCTGGCCTCAAACTCAAGAGATCTCCCTGCCTCTGCCTCCCCAGTGCTGACATTAAATCCCTGTACCACCACTTCCCGGCACATATTTTCAAATAATAAACTTTATAGAGTCAAGTCAGATGCAATGGTACACATAGTTAATCTTAGCACTTTGAAGGCAGAGATAGGCAGAACTCTGAGTATGAAGCCAGCCAGCGCTACGTAGTGACAACAAAAACAAAATCAAAGATTCATTTAGCTAAATATGATGGTGCATGCCTGTAAACCCAAATATGCAAGAGGCTGAAAGAGAAGGCCCATTTGAGCTGAGCCCCAAAGTTTTAATACAGCCTCAGCAACATAGTAAGTCCTCATCAATTAGAGAGTTGGCTCAACAGTCAAGAGCATTTGCTGTTCTTGTAAAGGACACTAGGTTCAGTTCCTACATGGCAACTCACAACCAACCATCTGTAATTCTAGTTGCAGGAGTTCTAAACACCCTCTTCTGGCCTCTGTGGGTACCAGGCATGTACGTGTTGTATATACATACATGCCTGGTATATACGCACACAAGTTGTTGGGCATGGTGTTGGTAGCACATCTATATAACTACAGCACTTGGGAGGTAGAAACAGTGAAGTTCAAAGTTCAAGACTATCCTCAGTCATAGAGCAAGTTCAAGAACACTTAGGTTACATGAGACCCTATGCTTAAAAAAAAACACTAAACAATTTTTATAAAATGGCCTGGCAAGACAGTTCAACAGGTAACATCTGATGATCCAAGTTTCATTCTTAAAACCCACATGGTAGAAAAAGAGAAGCAGCTCCCACAAGCTGTCCTCGGACCTCTACACATGTGTCATAGCAAGCTAACAGCACCTCCCAAATGCTTTAAAAAAAAATCAAACTTCAAATCCAAGCAATGAGGCCAGGTGTCCTGACATGAACCTTTAATCCCAGTACTCAGAAGGCAAAGGCAGGTGGATTTGAGTTAGGCAGGTGGTTTTCATTGAGTTTGAGGCTAGCCTGGTCTACATAGCAAGTTCCATTTTTGAGACCCTGTCTCAAAAATACAACTGGCACACAAATAAGTAAGTTTCTGATCTGATCAAATTAAAGGCCCACGGATACAGAACCACATAACTAGACCACCGCTACTGCACAAAAACACTAGCACAGTTTCCTTAATCAAAGACTTTTTTTAAGTTCGTCTTCCCTATTTAGTGGTAAACTTACCTACATTTTACCTTGAAATTTATTACAAAAATCAGATTTACCACTTGCTGTAGTGGCTCACGCCTTTAATCCCAGCACTTAGGAGGCTGAGGCAAACAGGTTCTCACTGAGTTTGATACCAACCTGGTCACTAAGTAAGTTCCTGGACAGCCAAGGCAGTGACTCAGAGATCTGACTGCTTTTGCTTTGAGTGCTGGGATCAAAGGTGTGAGTAACCATCACCCAGTCAGATTCACCTCTTTCCTCTCCTATTCTCCTTAAATTTAGGTTATTTAGGCATAGAAATCCTGCAAGTCTGGTCACTTCCCAAACCAGAAAACAGTAGTAAAAGGATTGACAGATAATACGTATCTGAACTATACATACGACATCTTTAATTTATATATGTACAAGCACAATACATCATAATTATAGAAAAGCAGAGGACTTCACTTTTAATGACACACACCTTTTATATTATTTATTTATGTTTGATCTTTTGAGACAAGGTTTCTCTGTGTCACCCTGTCTTGGAACTAGCTCTACAGACCTCAAACTCAGAGATCTGCCTATATCTGCTGGATATGTGTGCCACCTTGCCCCACCCCTTACCCTCTCCTAAAAACAGGTTCTCAACTCTATAGCCTAGGCTATCTTAGAACTCACTCTCCTGAAATACATAGCAATCCTCCTGCTGTTGCCTCCCAAATCCTGGGATAATGGATATGAGCCACCACACCCAGGCTGAATATTTCCTACTTGAAACAATTCTCAGTCTCAACAAATTTACTAATTTCTGTTCTGAAATATTCTTTCTTATTGTTATTGTGTGTGTGCACAATATGTATACATTTTCTGTTACCTTCATTGCCTTTGGATCAAGTTTAGACCAATGGGTAGGAGTGGAAATTTCTTTAACTTCACCATCATCCTTCTCTTCTTCATCCTAACACAACAAAGTTGAGAACAAAATTACCATTCTGAAACCTTCAAATGTAAGTCATTTATTCTTTAAAAGTCTGTTGCTGATCTGTGCAAGGTCACAATGTTTCAGATTGTCTTCTCCTAAAGTTATTATTTAGGCAAGTCCACATACATACATTCTACCACTTTTAACTGATCACAAAGACATCAGCCAATCAAAGCCAGATCTGTGAAACACAAAAGGGTAATAAATTACAACACAAAGGATATCAGGGATACACAGACACTGCCGGTCTCCATTAACCACACAGTGTGTGATCTTGCCCCAATTTTCAAGCCATCCAAAGACTGATTTAGTCAGACCTTTGAAATGTACCCAAGACGTTGCCACATAGCCTGAAAATTCAAATCTCTCAGACTTGTGGTTGTCCAATTTCAAATATCCATGACTAGAACTGATGACCGTGAAAGAGAAAATTTTTTAAAATTTGAGAAAATGGCAAAATGTTTAAAATGGCTTAATACTGAATCTTGCTCAACAACTGGTCCCAGATTCCAGCAAATAGACCTATGATAAAAACAAAATTCTGTGCAATATAAGCACAACTTTTTCTTTGAGGCCTCAGCACTCTTAAATTTAAGTTGGCATATTAGACAGATTTTTATGAGAAAAGAAAATACAACTATACTGCTGAAAGCTGGATTACCAGTCGCTGTCACCAGCTATGTTCCTCCATGTGTGTCTGTTATGTAGTGTGTGGTGTGCATTTGTGCCTGTGTTCCTGTGCCTGTGAGAAGCGGAAATAGAAAAAGGGATTAGCGTTCAGTGCCTGTTCTCCATCAGCCTTCTTGCGTTCGCCCTGAAGCTTCTCGACCAGCTGCTGCTTGTATCCTCGGGAGAGGGTTTCCCACTCTGAGCGGGTGGGAAGGCAATGCCAAACATCCGGGAAAAATAAAACCACTGTCTCCACATGAGCTGGAACTGTACGCCCCTTGTGGGTCTCCTCAGGGCGATGGTAGCGAATCTCTGCAAAACGGTACCTGTTGCAAGGGAAGAAGCAAGTTGGAAAAAAAATTCTACAATACATTTTAAAGACCCTAGTTCACTTGTTGCACATCAAGTAAAGAAATTTTGCTGCAAGAACTTGAGGTTGGTCTAAAGAAAAAAAAATTATAGAAGCCATAGTTCCTCTTTTGGTACATTTGTATAATAGTTTATGGGTTAAAAGAATACATTTCCACAGAGAATGTTCTGATTTGATTACAGAGCTACCCATATTTTACAAAATACCTGAAGAAGCTGGAAAGCTGCTCAGATTTCAAGTGCTAAAAAAAGAATATTCTCAATTAAATTGTAAGAAATACACTAAAATACACAAGACAAATAAGCCTCAAGAGAAAATATGGCTGAACAAAAATAATCAGCATCTACATCACTTTATAACAAAGGAATTATAATGAAATGAAGTTCTCTCTGGACGATCTTCTCCAGCTATACGTGAAATGAAAAGTATTTTTCAACATTCATCCAATTTCCAAAGTACAGCATGATGAAACATTTAAATTTTCAGTGTATTTTGATTAGTCCTTAATGTCCCTTCCCCAAAACATTTTTGGCACCAAATAAACTTTTTCTACAAATGGGGATTTTCCTTTGAGATTACCTGCATGACCAGTGTTGATAAAATAAGGCAAGGGGGGAAGGTTGATTGACAAGAACAGCTACATAAACTATTAGAAAAACATCCTAATCAATCAAGTAATGAATTGGTACTTACCATTGTGTGCACACACTTAGATCAATGCCTGTCAGAGCCTTACAACAACGGATGGCAGTCTTAATCAACACAGAGGGGTCTTTTTCTGGATTTGGTCCATCCAACGAAGGAGACCAGTGGCCTCCAATGGCCATGGCTTCATCCTTCCCTTTCATGCCCACTAGAAACTAATTCAAAAGAAATAATCATTTACATATATAATATAACCCATCAAATTACAAATACTCAGAAAGGAAAGGTACAAACCTTCCCGATATTTTTACTACCTCTGGTATCTGTCAGTCAAGGAAGAGTTCAGAGTTCATCATGTTCCACACTGCATTTCAGCAATGGAATAGGATTTACACATCATAACTCATCCTCTAAGTATTTCATCAGATACGAGTTCTTTTAGGGCCAGCAGTGGTTCACAGAACTCAGGAGGCAGAGGCAGGTGGATCTCTTTGAGTTCAAGGCAAGCCTGGTCTACAAAGTGAATTCCAGGAAAGGCTCCAAAAGGAACAGAGAAACCCTGTCTTCAAAACCAAAACCAAAACCAAACAAAACAAAAGTTCCTTTAAAGAAACAAGCTATGTTTAAATACAAACCTTAAGAGCATCCAAGAGATTTTACTAGGCTACAAATATAGAGCATCAAATTCAAAGCTGAACTAGAACCAAATAATATAGTCACATTCTAAAATAAGAAAAATATGTAACTATATGAAAGTAGATTTAATATCATTAAACTAACATTTAAAATGTGCACTTTCAATTCTATGTAAACACAGATACAATATACAGATAAATGAATATACAATAAAATCAAAATAAATTTCATTTTACCTTAACAAGTCTAGCAGGATGCTGAAATCCATCACGAAGTTCTTGTGGGTCTTCAGCAAGAGCACATGACTTATGATACAAATCTTCCATACTTGGACTAGCCATCAGCATTACCTATTATAGTCAAATAATTCAATCCTGTCAAAAGTCTAAAGTAATGTAAAAAATGAGAAGTACTAATAATTACCCTTACATGTAAGAGTTTTTCCTAAAATTAGAATGTAAAATGCTACAGAAGAATGGTATTAGATGCCTCATCAATCTTACATTTTCAAAGGATTTTTTTTCAGATCAATCTTTTAAAACAGAAGCAAACTGACTAAGCAGTGTACAGAAAGCTACCCTGAAGACTAGTCTGTAGCATATTTACCCAACATTAAGTGTTATCCAGATCTACACAAAGTCATATGGCACTCGACATCAACTGGCTCACATTTTTTGGTTTAAACTGACAATAGTCATTGTTTTATAACTTAAGAATTAAGACAGGGGTTAAAATAACATTTTTAAAAAGCTCATAAAAATCAGGCAGAGAAAACAGGGATTTGGATTCCTCTAACAACCAGTTTCTAAAGGATAACTCCAAGAGCTATGAGATTCATCACAATGACATACAAACCTTTGCACTGTACAGGTGGTCAGCATCAGGTGGATCAAGAACAGCCATATTTTTTTCTAAGGACTCTACTTCTCTGTGCATCACATAAAAATTGCAGTAATTTCCCAGTTGAAATGGTCTTGACAAAGGAAAAGCATCCACCCATGTAAACTGAGCATCAAAAAAGTCACTAGGAATATATAAATTCTGATAACGGCGCCTTAGTTCCATCATGTCACAACTGGGACTGAAAAATAGACATAAATAGTGAGTAAACAGCCTTAAGACCAAAGTTAGGCACATATCCACTTCTGAAACTTTACAAAAGTGACAGTGTAAAAAATGAACAGATTCAAATCTGCATACGTTCACTGCTGAATAAATGATATCTAAATGTTACTTTTACTTCTCTATTTTTTGTGCGTAGCTTATAATTCCTTAGAGAAAAATCTTTAAAATAACTATAACCCCGATTCAACAGAACATCTGAACAAAAGAGTTTTCCCTCAGGTCAAAGCAAATATACTTGAAAAATTCTTACAGTTCATACAAAAAATGTATACAAAGAAGTGATCAGAGGCATCAAGTTAGTATCTGAGTGCTTTCAGTCACATATTTGATACATAGAGAAGTACAATTTTTATTCTATAGTAAGTGCCTAGATCTAGCATACTTAAATTGAAAAATTCTCATGAGTCACGTGTGATGACACACAACTTTAATCCTAGCAGTCCAGAGGCAGAGGCAGGCAGAAGTCTACGAGGTCAAGGCAAATTCACATGAAATCAAAATCCAAATTAGCTCTGATAATCCACCATACACCTCAATATGAAAATCTATTCCATATTACTATGCAAAGAGAGGATATGTTTCTGGCTATTTATATCTGACAATGACCTTTTTAAAAATGTATATATATATGTTTGTCTATATGTGCTGCTTGTGCACCAGGTCAACACCTGGTGGAAGGAGGTCAGGAGAAGGCATCAAATACCCTGGAACTAAATAGTTGTGGTAGTTTGACTAAGAATGATACTTATTGGCTCACAATTTTGGATGCTTGGTCTGCACTTGGTGGGACTGTTTGGAAAGGATTAGAAGGTGTGATCTTGTTGGAGGAGGTGTGTCACTGGTTGTGGGCTTTCAAGTTCTGAAAGTTCATGAGATTCCCAGTTACCTCTATCTCTGCCTTGTGCTTATGAATAAGTTACTTCTACAGAGCCATGCCTGTCTGCCTGCCTGCCGCCATGTCATCTGTCATGATGGTCATGGAATCTAGTACCCTCTAGAACCGTAAGCCTCAAATTAAATGCTTTCTTTTAAAAGTTGCCTTGTCATGGTATCTCATCACAGCAATAGCAAAAAAAAAACTAAGTCAGTTGTCATGTAAGTAATGCGAATCAAGTTTGAGTTCTCTGGAAGAGCAGCCAGTATTCTTAAACACTGAGCCATCACTCTAGCCCTTTGACAATATTTTAAACAATAATTTCATTTTCTTTAGCAGGACAGTGGGGGAAAAAAAGAAAGAAAAAGAAACTCAAAGATAAGTCAATCTGGTAAAAGTATCGCCTGCTAAACACATAATGAAGTAAAGTGGACAGGCAAGCATAGTGACACAGGCCTGTAATTCCAGAAATTGGGAGGCAGAAGCAGGAGAATCATTGAAAGTTTAAGGTTAATGGGTCTACAAAGCAAGTTCCAGGGCAGCCAGTGCTACACAGAAAGACATTGCTTCAAAAAATCTAAGAGTAAATATAAAAATTAAAAATAGGCAAAAACATCAACAGCCAAGCGGTGGTGGTGCATGCCTTTAATCCCAGCACCCAGGGAGACAGAGGCAGGTGGATCTCTGTGAGTTCGAGGCCAACCTGGTCTACAGAGTGAGTTGCAGGACAGCCAGAGATACAGAGAAAGCTTGTCTCGAAAAACATAAAAAAATTGCAAATAGAAATAAAACAAAGACTATGAAATACCAACTAATCTATATGTAAAACTGTCTTTATTTGAAATCTAAAATAAGAACTATAGATTGTCTGTGGATGTAGCTCAGTAGTAAATGCTGGTAGACTCTTCAACAACGGGTAAACGTACAGCTAACTGTTCATGGCTGATGACAGAATACCACTGCTTTGAAGACACTACTGTCAGAATAACAGAAGTGTGAAAAATACATCACAAGGTTTTGTTTTTGTTTTTTAGGCTTATTTAATTTCAAGTGTGTATCTGTATGTCTGTGTTTACGTGTGTGCACCATATGCACTCAGGTACCAGAAAACGGTGTATGAAAAGGATTTATAAGCAACTCCAGATGGATGCTGAGAACTGAGTCCAGTTTCTCTGAAAGATCATCAAGTGCTCTTAACTACTGGGCAATCTCTCCAGCCATTTCAATTTTATTTTTATTTGTTTTATTATTATTTTTAATTATGTGTTGAGTAGGTCTGTTTGTGGGTATGTGCACAGGTAGTTGTCAGCTGCAGAAGTGGTGCTGGATATCAAACTCATGTTCGCTGCAAAGGCACTACACACTCCTTTAATTTTTTTGGTTTTTTTCGAGACGGGGGTTTCTCTGCCCTAGCCCTGGCTATTCGGGAACTCACTCAGTAGACTAGGCTGGCCTCAAATTCACAGATCCGCCTGCCCCTGCTGGGATTAAAGGTGTGTGCCACCACCACGCAGCTACACTACACCCTCTTTTAACTGCATTTTAACAGCCCACTTCCTTCAGTTTTATTTTTAAGGAAGAGAATTATGTCCAAATTTTCCAACACTAAAATTAACAAGTAATATTTTGCCCCAAAGGGGGGGTAACACCTATAATGAAACAGAACAAAGTACAAACAGTTCATTTCCCTTTACACTACCACATAATCAAATTAGTACCAGGAAATTCTGAGGTCTACAACTACAGATGAAGAGGTTTAAAGCTTTTATTTGCATTGGTTCATTTAATGTTCTGGAAATTTACATAAAGGTGGTAAAATGAAATTGTGAAAGTCTAACTTGGGAAGAACTAGATGGCTAGTATATTTCATATTTTATCACCAACTTTTCAGAGAAAAACACTGAATATTGACAACAAATAGAATAAAAAATTGCTCCATGTAACAATATTTTAGAGGCTGGGGAATTACTTTTGATTCTCTTTGGGTTTTTCTGAAATATCCTATGTTAAGAGTAAACATAAATAAAAAACTAATATAACCTAAGAATACTTGCTGATTTGACCCCAATTATATACCAAAATGTCACAAGGTAAAACTTTCTAGGCATTAAACAACAAACACTAGTTTCTTAAATCTAGAACTTACTATACAGAAATTTTAACATTTGATAAGCTAGTAACATGATTATTCATGTTATCCTATTTTGAAAGGTAGAAATAGCCTCAGGTCACAGAAACAGACAGCTACTTGTACCAATGCTAAACAACTTTAAACACAATTTTTCTAATTTTACTGTCAATCTAGGGTTTTTTTTCCTTGTCTCTACCGGTTGTTGTGGAACCTGATATACAGACGTGGCTGGCTCCAAAGCACAGAAATATACCCATCTCTGCCTCCCAAGTGCTGTTATTAAAGGCATGTGCCACCACATCCATCTTTTCTTTTTTCCACCTATGATCTAGGTGTACCATACTACTCACTACCACCATGAATTAGAGAGAATTTGTAACTGTTACACATTAGGGTTAAGTGCTATAGATATTTAACACAACTTCATAATAATCCTGTAAGTTTATGAGATTTTGTAGATGAAGCTGAGAAATTCATTAACCTTCTGACTTCAGATTCTAAGGGTTAATCCATTAAAGACACAAGCATGTAAATTACACAAGTTTGTATACGTATATATTAAGTCAATTTTCTATATTACAATACCCTGCCACAGTTAATCCTTTTTATTTTTTATGCTTTCCAAGACAGGCTTACTTAGCAGTCCTGGCTATGTGCCACCACCGCTCATCAGACACAGTTAATCTTAAAACTGGCTTAACAATTTTATTATTGTTTCATCACAGAATAGATTATCTGCAATATTAGAAGTTATCAGTAAATCCTGATCCTAAATTATTCTAACCTTAAAGAAAAATTTCATTATAAAGAAACATTATCTAGAAGCTTGCTTACTTGGTTGCTTGGGGTTGGTTTGGTACTAGGGCTGAACCTAGTGCCTTCAACACTGGGTAAATCCTCTAGTCCTGGACTATGTTCCCAAACCATAGCTGCTTCTTTTAAGTAGTTGCTTTCCTAAATGTGGTATTCAAATCTAATTCTCCTTATACAGAACTACATTCCAAATTCAAACTGCATTTCTGACCTCATAGAAATAGCACAAAATGTTACTAAATAAATTTTATAAAAAAATATACCAACAATTATATTCTATACCAAACTATGACACTACTAATGAAATTAAACAAACAAACACAGAAGAGAAAACTTACCAATCTAAAGAAAATTTTGAAAACTGCACTGTGTAGCGTGGAACAACACGACGGACTCTCCGAGGGGATCGCTCTCTTTCTCTCCGGGGTGACCTCTCCCGGGAACGTTTCCTCTGAGGTGATCTTTCTCTGGATCTGCGTCTTTCTCTGTCCCTTTCACGACTTAAAGCAAGGATGTCTAAAATCACTCTGGGGTCAACAGGATGGCCCAGCAGGTATAGGCTCTGCTATCAGGCCTGAGGACCCGAGTTTCATTCCCAGAATCCACATGGTAAAAGAAGAACAGACTCCCCCAAGTTTTCCTCTGACCTTCACATATATACTATGGCATAGGAACAGATGCAAATTAAATAAATGTAATAAAAATAAAATCACTAATATTTATTGGTATTATTAAAAGGCTCTTGCCAGGCACGGTGATATACATCTTTAATCCCAGCATTCAGAAGGCAAGTGAATTTAGAAGTTCCAGGCTACTCAAGGCTATATAGCTAAACACAAATGAATAGTTCTTTGAAATATTTTTTCTTTCTTTCCTTTTCATTTCTTTTTGACAGAGTCTTGTTATATAGACCAGGCTGGCTTGGTACTAACTATGTAGTCCAGGATGGCTTTAGGCCTTGAACTTATAGCAATTTCTCATTTATTTATTTTATGTATATAAGTATTTTGTCTGCATGTAGGTGTGTGCACTCCCTGCATGCCTGAGAAAGGCAGGAGAATCAGAACCCCCTGAACTGCCACCACATGGATGCTGGAAACCAACCCTGGGTCCACGGAAGAGCAGACAGTGCTCTTACCTTTAAGCTATTTCTCCAGCCCACAATGTTACTTTCAAACATACCTTCGGTCATCTTTCCTATTAGGTACTTGATCCCCTCTGTCATTCCTTCCTGAAAATCTAGATGGTGGATCTAATCTCCGTGCCGGCTGAGGCTGAGACACTATACGGACAGGAGGCTGCAATAAGCCAGCTTTAAAAGATACAGAAGAAAAGAATTTAAAAAATTGTTAAACGAAGCTCAAAATATATCACAAGGCTCAGTAAGATAAAGATAACTAAGTAAGTGGGGTTCACCAAAGCTATCTGTTTCCCAAGACAACAAAATATAGTTATTTCTAAGGAAGAGATTGTATCTGGTGATTTGTCCCTGGTACTGAAAACTAAAAATTTTCTTTTTCAAATAATATAGTTATCTATTTTTCCACATAGAATAAAAGTCAATTTCTTTGGTACAATGGAAGCAAAATAGGGATAAATCTATGCTAAAAAGTGGAATGTAGCCGAGTGGCGCTGGCAGCGTACTCCTTTAATCCCAGCACTCAGGAGGCAAAGGCAGTCCAGCCTGGTCTACAGAGTGAGTTCCAGGACAACTACAGCAACACAGAGAAATCCTGTCCAGAAAAATAAAGCAAAACAAACAAAAAGTAGAATGTGTATCAAAGTTCTTTGCTATGTGTGATGGTTCATGCCTTTAATCCTAGCACATATGGGAGACAGAAGCAGGTAGATCTTTGTGAGTTCAAATCTAGCCTGGCCAATGTAACAAATTACAAGACAGCCAGGGCTACAAGATGAGACCTTATCACAAAACAAAGCAAAAAAACCCGGCAGAATTCTAATGAATTCTTTGGCTCAAGTCTAAAACCATCAATATTGACTATAATCAATCAGAGGAAAAGGGAAGCAGACCAAAGAATAGATTCTTTTTCATGGCTGGCTGGTCTTCTGTTATTACAACTAGCTTGTGTGTGTGTGTGTGTGTGTGTGTGTGTGTGTGTGTGTGTGTGTGTGTGGAGGGGGTGCTCGATACCAAACCCAGGCCCTTGCCTATCTGAAACAAACACTGTACTTCAGAGCTGCATCTCAGGCCTCATCAAATATATTTTTATTTTATTAACCCAGTTTTGAAAATATGTGTGTTAAAGTTCTTGGCCTGTATATATATATTTATACTACATTTGTGACTGATACCCTTGGTGTCAGAACATATTCTAGACAATGAAAAATTTAAATTCATTTCCTTTTTAACATCTCATAATTCTATAAAGATTTTAGACTATATTTTAAAACAAAAGGAAACAAAAAACAACTACAAAGACACTTTTCAGCCACGCAGTGGTGGCACACGCCTTTAATCCCAGCACTTGGGAGGCAGAGGCAAACAAATCTCTGAGTTTGAAGTCAGCCTGGCCTACAGAATGTGTTCTAGGACAGCCAGAAATATATATACATACACACACACANAAAAAAAAACCTGTTTCGAAAACCAAAAGAAAAAAAAAATGGAGGCGGGAGGGCATGGACGGGACATTTTTCTTTTATAATTTGCTCAATATCAGAATTACTCAAACTATGACCTAAAAATCAAGGGCTACAATTTACCAACACCTGAAGTATATACACTAAATCAATAAATACTATGGAATAAGATAGCCAGAGAATATTAAAATACCAGTTGGGAGATTATTCATTTGCAGGGGGAAAAGGATTCCTTTAAACCAGAGGAATCTCTGGTTAATGACACCTGCAAATAATCAAATTCCATATCAGTAACATTGGGATAACTGAAAGCATCTAAAATGATGCAGCATGGCCTAGCGGTGGTGGCGCGTGCCTTTAATCCCAGCACTTGGGAGGCAGAGGCAAGCGGATGGATCTCCACGCATTCAAGGCCAGCCTAATGTACAGAGTGAGTTCCAGAACAGGCTCCAAAGCGACACAGAGAAACCCTGTCTTGAAACCCCCCCGAAAGAAAAAAAGAGGCAGCATGAGTTACAAAGCATCAGCCAATCAGCCATAACCAATGCTTGCCAAAGAACTTGAACTTAAACTTCAGTTTCTAAGACAAAAGAACAAGGTTAAAAAAAAAATCAAGTTTCAGGACACCCAGGGCTACACAGAGACACCCTGTCTTTAAAAATAAAACAAAATGTAGAAAATGTTCTGTTGTTCTGTTCATGATACTTAAGCTTCCTTTCATGTTTTCTCAAAGTCCCTAATCTCTCTTTTATTAGCAACATGTTCCTACTATTTCAGCAATTTAAACATCTACACTTTATTAGAAACAAGAAGCGGGGCTAGAGAGATGGCTCAGTGGTTAAGAGCACTAACTCCTCTTCCAGAGGACCCGGGTTCAGTTCAAGCACCCACATGACAGCTTACAACTGTCTGTAACTCCAGGGAACCCGGAATATATGACAAAACACTAATACACATAAAATCAAATCTAAAAACAAAGACAAAAAACAAACAAAAAAAAACAAGAAGCAATGAATGATACATTACATTTAATACCTTTCTGCTGTGGCTGCTGTAGTAAGGGCTGTGGTTGTGTCTGCAATAGTGGTGTAATAGAAGCAGCGGATATCTGGGCCTGCAGTAACGACTGGGGTTGGGGCTGTGCCTGAACACCAAATGTTGTCTGTGGCACAATTGGCTGAATTACAGCAGTAGGAGTCTTCAGTAAAGGTTGGGTTTGGGACTGATTCTAAAAACAAACCAAAATAAATAAATAGAAAATTTCTTTGAAAAGAAATTACATTGTAAACCAGCAAAGTCAAGTATCAAGTTTCTATAGCACTGTATTATATACCTGATTTGGTAGTGTTTGAATTCTTTGTGCATTCCACTTAAAAGGCATATTAGGATTGTAAGTTGCTTCAACCAATACTCTATCACCAACTTGGGGGGTTTTCCCTTTAACAGCACTGGGGGAAAAAAAACATAAATATAAACACAAGAAAGATTATACCAAAATGATTTATATACTATTGAAGAGATCTTACCACACAAAAAAAAGTACATATTTTTGTTTGTTTTACTTCTCTTCTTTAGGAGACAGGGTCTCTTTTATGGAGCCTTGGCATGCCTAGAACCTATGTATACCAGGCTGGCGTCACAGAGATCTGACTGATGCTGCCTTTCAAAGACTATAGTGATTTTAAAGAATATTACAACTAAAATGGAAGCTTGGATAGTATCATTTATCTTTTAAAAATGCTTTTAGATTTATTTAATTGTATAAATGTTTTGCCTATACATAAAAATGCAGACCATATGCACACAAAGGCCCATGGAGCTCAGGGGGGTGTCTGCTCCCTGGAACTAGATTTACCAGGTGATGGGAACCAGACTTGGGTCTCCTGTAAGAACAAGTGTTTTAAACTACTGAGCCATTTCTACAGACCTTAAAGATTTATTTTTATTCTTAATCATCTGTTATGGGTCTCTTGTGGATATGCTTAGACAAACTGGTACCCTAGAAGTCAGAGATATCAAATCCCCCTGGAGCTAGAATTATAGGCTGCTGTGAGCCACCTGATATGCTGGGAATTGAAGAAATGTCTTTTGCAGGAGTGTGGAGTGCCCTTAACTGCAGAGTCATCTCTCCAATCCTAGACTCACTTTTAAATTGATTACATTTCACCTTCTGCTGTATGTAAAAAAGGTTTCAAGCACAAGAACAATTTGCCCTTCTGTTTTCTCAATGTCCCTTTATGTACAGAACTGTCACTATAATAGCCTAAGGTTAAGATTTTAGAGAGGATGGAAAAAAGGAGGCCCAAGAGCACAAAAATCTTGGAACAATAATTGTTTCCCTAACAGCACTTACTTCAAAGGAAGTGCATTAAAATCACCTAAGGAAGCTGGCTAAGTGGGCCATAGTAGTTGCTGTGCACACTACACATGAGAAGTCAGCCATGGCTCCAAATGCCTGCTGTGACCACAGAGGAGCAGAGACAGATGATCACTGGGTTCTGCTGGCCACTAGCCTAACTCCAGGTTTAGTGAGAAACCCTGTCTCAAAGGTATAAGGCAGAGTGAGGACTGATGGCGCATTTTTTTAATCCCAGCATTCGAGAGGCAAAACCAGGTAGATCTCTGAGTTCGAAGCTAGCCTGGTCTACAGAGCGAGTTCCAGGACAGGCTACAAAGATACACAGAGAAACTGTCCCAAAAAACAAAACAAGAACACCAAACACTCAATATAATTAATTGAAGGGGGAATTTTTTTTTCAATTGAAAACAAATGTCTGACAGAGAGGGTAGTGCACACCTTTAATCCTAGCACACAGAAGGAAGGCAGAGGCAAGTGGTTATCTAAGAGTTCAAGGCCAGACTGGTCAACACAGCGAGCTCTAGGTTGGCAAAGGCTATGTAGTAAAACCCTGCATCAAGAAATCACTAGGGCTACACAATGAGATCCTATCTCAAAACAAGCACCTCCCCCATTTTTTTTCCTTTGGTTTTGGTTTTTCAAGGCAAGGTTTCTCTGTAGCTTTGGTGTCTGTCCTGGAACTAGCTCTTGTAGACCAAGCTAGCCTCGAATTCACAGAGATCCTCCTGCCTCTGCTTCCTGAGTGCTGGGATGAAATGCATATACCATCACCACCAGGCTCACCACTAAATTTTAGGGGTAAGGGAGTTGGCTCATTGGGTAAAATGCTTGCTATACACGCATGAGGACTCAAATCTGGATCCCAAGAAGCCACATGAAAGCTAGACATGGTGGCCCACACCCATAACCACAGGATTGGGAAGACAACGACAGACAGATCCCAGGTACTTGAAGGCCAGCTAGTCTAGCAGAGATGGTGAGTTCCAAGTGAGAGACCTTGTACTAAAATAAAGATACGATAGAGAACAATAATAACAAAGCTGGGGCTTAAGAGATGGTTCAGCAGCCAGGTGGTGGTAGGGCACGCCTATAATCCCAACACTTGGGAGGCAGAGGCAGGTGGATCTCAGTTCGAGGCCAGCCTGGTCTACAAGAGCTAGTTCCAGGACAGGCTCCAAAGCCACAGAGAAACTCTGTCTCAAAAAACAAAAAACAAAAAAAAAAGAGAGAGAGATGGCTCGGCAATTAAGAGTGTTGGCTGCTCTTCCAAAGGACTCAGGTTTAATTCCCAGTACCCACATGGCAGCTCACAACTGTCTGTAACTCTAGGATCCTAGGATATCTGGCACCCTCACACCAATGTACATAAAGTTAAATAATATATATAAAGGCATATGCCTTTAACCCAGCACTCAGGAGGCAGAGGCAGGTGGATCTCTGAGTTCGAGGCCAGCCT
>LOJH01009928.1:0-22965 GCA_001685095.1 Ellobius talpinus
ATATTACATATATTTATTATATATAAAATACATATTATCTATATATATATATTTAATTTTTAAAAAATTTATGCCCTGGCAATGCTGAAGCATGCATGGGCAGCCTATACATGGTGGTTCTATTGAACTTGTCCATATTGGGTTTCATGGTCTAAGCTGATGAGGACAACTGACCAGGTCTCTTCCTTAAGGGGGCACCGGATCTCATTACAGATGGCCATAAGTCACCATGTGGTTGCTGGGAATTGAACTCAGGACCTTTATGAAAAGCAGGCACTGCACATGCGCATGCGCGCGCACACACACACGCACACACACACACACAACAGTATATATTAGTTTTACTTCATGTGATTGAGCATTTTGTCTGCCTGCATGTATGTGTACCATATGCATGCCCAGTGACCAGAAAGGTCAGAAGAGTGTTAGAGTCCCTGAACTGAAGTTACAGAGGGTTGTTAAGTTGCCATACAGGTGCTGGGAACTGAACATGGGTCCTCTGCAAGAGCAACAAGTGCTCTTAAGTAATGAGTCATCTTGCTAGCCCTGTTCTATATTTTTTAAACTGTGTATAATCATATTAAGCAAATTAAGCCAATCTCAGAAAGGCAAGTATCTCATGTTTCCTCTTATATGTGGGTACTACATTTTGTACAGATACATAAAATTATGTATGTATATATGACATGGAAATAAAAGCTAAACTGTCGAAGGAAAAAAAGAGGACTAAGAGGAAGGAGTAAAGAAACACATGGGAAGGAGTAGGGGAGCATATAACTAAAGTCCATTATATACTTATTTGTTGTGGGATGCCCCTCTGTATGCTATGAATATATTTTATTACCATTGGTTAATAAAGAAGCTGATTTGGCCAATAGCCTGGCAGAACAGAGTCAGGCAGGAAATCCAAGCAAAGATAAAGGGAAAAAGAAAGGGAACTCAGGAAGACACCAGCAGCTGGTTGAGGAGTAAGATGCCAGAGCATTACTGATAAGACATGGGGCACATGGCAATACACAGATTATTAGCAATGTGTTAATTTATATGTAGAGCTAGCCAGTAAGAACCCTGAGCCATTGGCCAAAACAGTTTATAATTATATTAAGCCTCAGAATGGTTATTCAGGAACTGGCAGGCACGAGAAAACCTCCAATTACAAATGGCGTACCAACTTTAGGCTCTTGAATTTCCATAGAGTCTGAGACAAAGCGTTAAAAAAAAGTTCTAAATGCACAGAAACAGAGCCACACTGGGCTCCCTAGTCTCATGCCACACAGTACAGAGACACGCCTCTGGACAGTCACCCTTCCAGACAGCCGCACGCCAAGACGGAGTCAACAGCTGACTGCCATAAGCTGCCATAAGCTGACTGCCAAGGCGGACTCGCATGGTCTCTCACTGTACAAAGAGGCTTCTCCCAGCCACTGCCTGCGGACTTGAGAGCACGGCTGTGGGCCTAAGAGCCTGGCTTCATGCTACTTAGTACTGCTTCCCAGAGTTGGAGAGGTAAGCATGACTTGCCTGGGTACCTCTGTCATGTTGAAAAGCCGAATGGGGGCTGGAGAGATGGCTCAGTGGTTAATAGCACTGGCTGCTTTTCCAGAGGTCCTGAGTTGAATTCCCAGCAACCACATGGTGGCTAATAACCATCCATAATGAGATCTGGTGCCCTCTTCTGGCCTGCAGGCATACACGCAGGCAGAACACTATGCACAATAAATAAATCTTTAAAAAGAAAAAAGAAAAGCCAAAGCCCCCACTTTTGTCATAGTCACACCTGCTTAGCATTTTAAAAACTCTCCTGATCAAAAATGATTACAGATACACAATAAAGACAGATTCAGACAAAAGGCCTCCAAACATGTGTTTGATAAATATGCATAGGCTTGGGACAAAGGAGAAAGGATAGACCGTCATAGATTAAAAGAATAATTTAAAGATAGTAAACTGAGGTTCTTAAAAAGGAAATAGAGTAATAAAAAATTATAAGACACACAAAGATGGAAAATATACACCGAGTCTGGACTACATATACTATTGTATTTTCTTTGAATTTTTTGACTGTTAATAAACTAACTGCAGAGAGACATTTGATTGTGGATGCTGCTAAGCTAAACTAACATAAAGGTATCTTGACTTAAAAATTTGGGTCTAAGGATATTCTGCTATGGAAAAAAAGGTTCTGCTTTTGTTTCCACAGAAGATGAAAAGCTATGGACTCCTTCCAGGCTATTACGGTTTGATCATGTAAGACCCCCTGACAGATCTTCCATGGGAGTGATGACCCAGGTGATCAAACATCCACAACAGCTTCAAGGCAACTGGCTGAGATGATGCAGCCTTACAGACTACCACAGCCAATATTTAATCATAATTCTACATTTTCTCAGGGTCCCTGTAAGATACACTTCTTGACTGTTTTTATGAAACCAGTGTTAATAGTCAATGGACATATGTGAATAAAGGAAGAAAAAAGCTCATGTGGCAGTAGCTTTGAGCCTGAGAGCCCAGATTTAAACCATTTCTTCCAATTCTTAAGTTCCCATAAACACCAATGTACAAATTTACAACTTAACAGAAAATTTTTGATTTTCATGTGTTAAGTCTTAAATTGCATATCTTGATAAAGTATAGATGATACAAGTACACCTACTTGGTAAAATTTTACATATAAGGTTACGTGCATACCAACCAAAGCAAGAGTCGAACAGCTTATGTGGACCATGGGGCTCCTATTTACTTCCTGTACAGAGAAATTTTCTGTATTAAATATTAAGCTTTAAGAGCAGGAGAGATGGCCCTTGGTGGGGTTAAGAATACTTGCTGCTTAGCCAGGCATTGTGGCACAAGCCTTCAGTCCTAGCACTCGGGAGGCAGAGGCAGGCAGATCTCTGTGAGTTTGAGGCCAGCCTGGTCTACAAAGTGAGTTCCTGGATAGCTGGGGCTATTAGACAGATGAAACCCTGTCTTTTAAAAAAAAAAAAGGCTTGCTGATCTTCCAGAGTTTGGTTCTTAGCACCATATCAAAGAGCTCACAAATGCTGTTAACTTCAGCTCCAGGAAATCCAATATCCTATTTTGGCCTCCACCAGAGCCTGTGCACACGAGGCTTACCATCACACATGCATACATATATACACATAAATTTAAAAAAATTAAAAACTAAACTTTAAAAAGACCCAAATTCCACCCCGAGTGACATGTCCATGGGTTAGTGAAGGGAAATGATGACATGAAAAGGCCTCGTTGCTCTAAATTCTCTTTAGAAGAACAGTACTCTGTCTCACTCAGAAAACACTAATAGAACATACAAAACCTACCTTTGTCATAAAAATAAAGCTTTTAGGATCTATGAACTGTTTTCCTTAGCCATTCTGACAAAGAGAATCGAAATATTTATACCTTATCTGTATATTCACAGACTTGCATTTCTCCAAGTAATGCTTTATAAGGTACTATTCTTCACTATCTCCTCAAATTTTATTCTGTATTAAAACATTTGTTCATAAGTTTTTGAGTTTTCCCTTTCTCCTTTTTTTTAATGTGTAGTCCAGGCTGGCCTCGAACTCCAGATCCACCTGCCTCTGCCTCCTTCAGCAAATCCTACTGGCCTGCTCCACCAGAAACGGCCCCTTTATCCTCCTTTTCGTGCACTTTGAAACCAATCTTCATAAACTCTAGTTTCCAAATAGAAAAACAAATCTATAAACCAAGAGTACTTTTAGAAGAATGGGATTTTAATAGTTCAAGGCTGGTGGCCTTTGTTAGCACTTGTTAGCAGGTACAGCCGACATCATTATAGGGACATCATTTTCTTTCTTTCCTTGTTATTTTGAGGAGGTATGTGTGGTTCTAGGAACTGAGCCTCAGTCTTGAGGATGCTAGGCAGGTGCTCTACCCTGTGCTACAGCCTCAGTCCTCTTTCCCCTTCTTTTTATTTTGAGAAAGGGTTTCACTAATTTGCCCAGGCTTACCTTATAAAACTTGTAGATTGTCTGCCTCAGCCTCCCCAGTAGGCTGGATTACAAGCTTGTACCATCAGGCCAAGTATGAATTTTTTCAATCTTAAAGTCATCTTTTTTTCTTTTCCCATTTCAAATTAAATGTGTATGGGTGTTTGGCCTTACACGTATGTGCACCACATGCATGCTTGTGCCAACAGGGGCCAGAAGATGGCATTGGATGCCCTGGAACTAGAGTTACAGACAGTTATGAGCCACCACATGGATGCTGGACCGCAAACTTGAGGTCCTCCAGAAGAGCAGACAGTGCTCTTAACTGCTGAGCCATCTCTCTAACCCCTCATTCTTAAAGACATCCTACAAATTTTTACCTAATCTTTTAATCCTGTAGTTTAGCATTTCTTCCATAAATTTAATCCAGTACTTGACTGGGTACTTAATTTTCAGCTTCTTCATTAATAAAACAAGGTAGCTCAATTAAAAATCTCTGAAGCCGTGACTGCATTAGGAAGCACAAAATGAGGGCTGTGAGCAAAGTATCCTTAACTTTGATTTAGCTGCTCTCATCAGTATATACACCACTATCCTTAAAAGCACTGAACACTTTCCACATATTTGCTCAGTTTTACATGTATATAAACAATATTTTAGACTGTAAATGAAAACTGCCCACACAGGTTGGGAGTATAGGCTCAGAAGTACAATACTTGGGTTTGTCTTCTAGCAACATTAAAAAAAAAAGTGAAACAAGCAAACAAAAAAAATTGCAGGTAATCTGTACCCATAAGAGCTTTCAAACTTTTAAATGGAATTTAGATTAAGAAATTGCACTCTGTACGTCCTTATATGAATACATATTCCCCAAACATAAATTCTGTAACACAATGGTGACCTTCATTAAGTAGGATGAACTGTGATTTTTTTCCCATTTTATTTGAAGAAGTTAAAAATGCTGGGTGGACAGGACAAAAAATGTTTTTACAATCTGCTTAAACTGGATCTTCCACATTCCCCCAACAACAAGCTCTCTGATTCTACAATTTAAACCCACTTCTTCTTCAGACTCACAAGGAAAAGCTAAGGTTTCTACACACTAATGAGAAACAGAATAATGTCCTGAAAAAAAACAAATAACTTAGAGCTGGTGAGGTGGCCAGGCAGGTCAAGGGACTAACTTCACATTATGGAAAGAGAAGATCAACGCCAGTAACTTATCCTCTGACCCTCACACACATCCCCTGGTAAGCCTGCTCTTGTGCACACACCTGTTCTCTCCCCATCCCCCTTACACACACACACACACACACACATACACACACGCACACTAAAAAAAAGCAACCTAAAATGAAACAAAACTACTAACTTTGCCAGTTAGTGGCCCCATCACTCACAAGCTAAGAAAGAAGGGTTGTTTGTTTTGTTATGCTGTTTTTTTATTTACTTACTTACTTATTTATTTATTTATTTATTTATTTTAGGCAGGGTCTCTCTATGTAGACAAAACTGTCCTGGAAGCTGTGAACCACACTGGTCACAAATTATAGACGCCCACCTGCCTCTGGCTGGGGTTTGAAGGCATGTAGCACAAAGCCCTGCTGATTGATTTTGGAGTGAGACATAGATACCTGGCAAGATCCAGTCTCAAGACTGGGTATAGTGCCACATGTCTTTTTAGAGGGTAGGGAGAAGCCGAGGCAGGCAGATCTCTGCGTTTAAGGCCTGCCTGGGGTACAGAGCAAGTTTCAGACGGGCTAGGGTCTGAAAAAGAGACCCTGTCTAAAAAACAAAGTAATTCAAAACAAAACAAACTTATTATGTCGAAAAAACAAAACAAAAACCTTCCTAATTTAGCGAAAGTACTATTCTATTTAAGAGACTGAACTATCTAGATTAATTTTAAAGGACTGTTGCAATGTTTGAATACTAATACTTAAGTCAACACTGGCACCTAAAACAAGACAAGGGTGCCTAATTCTTCAACTCTTATTCAATATGGTGCTTGATGACTTCAGCAGTAAGATAAAAGACTAGGAAAGGAAGAAATAAATGTGTTCTTATTTGTAAATAACATAGTTCTATTGGTCAGAGACCCTAATGACTACATCAGAAATGTCTTTAATTTGATACACTTTCAGCAAAATGGTAGGATACAAAACTAACATAAAAATCAGTAGCTTATAGATTAATAACATGCTAAGAAATAAATCAGAAAAAAAACGTATTCACAATTGCATTAAATACAGACAAAAAACAAAAGACCTTGGAATAAATCTAATTCTACCAAGGAAGTAAAAGAAATCATCTATGGTGAAAACCTAAAACACTGAGGAAAGAAATTAAAGAAAAATGGAAAGGTCTCCTATTTTGATGGATTAGAAGATTTAATATTATGAAAATGGCTATCATACCAAAAGCATTTACAGATTCAATGCAATCTCCATCAAAATCTCAATGTGTTTCTTCACAGTAAGAGGGGGAAAAAAATCCCCCCCAAAAAAATTCAAATGAAAGCATGAAAGACCACAGACAGCCCAAACACAGAGCTAAAAGAACAGTGCTAGAGGTATCACTGTGCTTGACTTCAACTGTACTAGAGCCACAGTAACAAAACAGCATGCTACCGTGCAGCCACAGCTGGAGATGTCAAAAATAAATTAACGTATCAGAGAAAAGGCAGACTCTTCAAGTGATAATGGCAAAATGGGATATCCACATGGAAGAATCTAGATCCTTCTCTCTCATCCAAATGGATCAAAGACCTTAATGTGAGACCAGAAACTTTAAGATAACAGAACAGGCAAGACTCTGAATAGGACTTCAGTCACTCAAGAAATAACACCAGCAATTAACCAGAGACTTAATTGAGTTTCTGTGTAGAAAAACAAAGCGGGGACTGGAGAAATGGCTCAGCACTTAAGAGGACTGCTGCTCATCCAGAGGTCCTGAGTTCAATTCCCAACGACCACGTGGTGCCTCACGACAGAATATGTGGGGCCATGATAAGACAATTTCCAAGTGTTTCTCCCTTCACCATGTGGGTCCTAAGGATCAAACTCGGGTCACCAGACTGGGTGGCAAGTATGTTTACTTGTTGAACCATCTCACTGCCCGTAGTATCTTTTGCTATAATAGACAAAGAACCAAAATACTAAATAACAAGAAATCAAACAACCCAATCAATTAATGGGCTAATGAAATGAGTATACAAGTCTCAAAAGATAAAACACAAATGGCTAATATATGAAAAAATTTCGACACCACCAGTCATTCAAGAAACACCAATCAAAACTATATTGAGAGTCTGTCTCACCCCAACCAAAATAGTAGTCATTACAAAAGCAAGTAACAACAAATGCTGGCAAGGTTACAGACAAAAAGGAGCATTTACACACAATAGGAATGTATGATAGCCCAGCTACTATGGAAGCTAGAAAGTAGGCTTCTCAAGAAACTAAAGATACATCTGCCATAGGACACAGCTATATTACTCTTGTGTATTTACCTGAAAGACTGTCAACATACCAGAGATACTTGCACATCAAACTTTGCTGCAGCACTATTTTATTAGTAAGGACAATAGCTAAGTATGGGACTAACATGGGTGTCCAACAGCTGAATAAATGAGATTAAACATACACCAGTCAAACGTACACACATATAAACACATTACTTTATAGCTATAGAAAAAGAATGAGGTTATGTGATTTGCAGGAAAATATTTTGCACCTGTATATAATCCTATCACCTGTTTTCTCTCCTGTGTGGGCCCTACATTTTCTATAAATGCACAAAATCCCTAAAGTACAAACAATGTGAAACCATCTAGGGGCACAAAGGCAACTACAGGAATGGGAATGGGTGAGAAAAGGGAGAACGAAAGGGTATAGAGCTGGGTATGCCAAAGTGCATTGTATACCTGCATGAAAATGGCTTTATGTAACCCAGCATAATGAAATTTAATTTAAAAAACAAAAAGAGAGATTACTTGAGCTTACTAAACCTGTGCTGGTAAACTGAATGGCTTTATTTCTAAGTCCAGGAACTATGCATGTTATAGAACTGATAGAAGTTGACAGTACAGCAAATAGCAGGAAGTGTTCACGTTAGCTGCAGTGTACAGGCCCATGGAGACATTACCTGACTTACTCTTCCCAGCTACCCTACATGTTGAAGAAAGCAAGGCTTGGAGATGTTTGCTGTTTAATGAACTCTGCTGTTTTGCTAACAGTTATTTACAGACCTGTTTTTCCTTCTGCGTTTTTATCTGTGGAGCTGGGAATGGAACCCAGGGCCTCTTGCATGTGCTACCTATGAGCCACATACCCAGCTCCTTTTCTTCTTCTTCTTTTTTGTGGTCCAACAAAAGTTCATACCTTATTAAAAACATCTTTGCTAATGGCATCCATGTTCCACAGACACATCCTCTCTCTTTGGACCAGAGCCTCCTCTTTCTGTCGCCATTCTTCTTCTCGCTGCCTCAGTTCTGACACTGTGGTCTGTGCTTTGGCATGTTCCTGATCCAAGGACTCAGAGTTATGCAGTGCTAAGCTGCCAAGTTTCTGCTGGGCTTCAGCAAGATTCCATTTGCACGCCACAGAGCTCTTCACAAATTCTTTCTGCCTTTGGCAAGCCAGCTCAATCCCATCGCTATACATCTAAATAAAAAGTAACAACAGCAGTATTAGTGAGGAATGAAGGTGGCAGCCATGACACAGTTCATGGTTTTTCAAATCAAAGGATCTCTGTATGGTGTTTCTGGAGCACAGTATATCTGTATTCTTTGTCTACAATTACATTTTACATTCATCAATTAGACTCTGAGCTTCTTTGTTCATCTACGCCCCTCCCCTGACAACTAATAACACAAAGCCTGGCAACTGTCAGTAACTTGCATACAGCTGGCCCACAGCAAGCATCAGATGTGCAGGCTCCAGAATCCTTCACCAGAAGGAAAGCAAAGCTTATGTCCAAGCTCATCAGTTACTTATGACTCCTCATCTTGAAAATCAGACCTTTAGAGCTTTAACCTGCAGGTTCTTCCTGCAATGAGCATCCTTCTACTTCAAAGCAATCACTACTTTATTTCTGTGTTATCACAATTTGTGGTGATGTGAGAATTTGTAATAGAAAATTCTACTTATAAATGATTACATCATATAGACATACATTAACTTAATCCAAATCAAAAAGGTAAAGAGTAAATTACGAAGTGCAACTAATCTATCCTGCTAACTCTGATCTACTCAGGAATAATTACTTTTAATATTTGCATAATCACTTATGTAAATCCAATAGGTGTTTATATAACTTGTTTCAACAACAAAAGAGGGTTTTTTTTTCTTTTAGGATTTCTAGGCTAAAAGTACAATTTTATATTACTGAAAACCACTGTTCTCAATCTGTTCCCACACCTGTTTCAGTATTCAAGTCTTAATAACTTTACATTTCAACTGTGCAAACATAATTCTACTCTTTAAGTCTTCATCAGCCATTCTCTACTAGGGTGATCCTTCAAGGGGGGCGCTCAGGTTATTTACCAGAGTCCATTATTTAAGAGCTATTATTATTATTAATTAAAGACTCCTCAGGTCCAGTTACCTTTACCTCCTGGCTTTTTCTTCCCACCCTCAGGACCCTGTTTTCCCTTTCCACTGACAACCCTCTCCTCTGTCCTCTATCCAGCACCTGCCCAATCCTTAAGCCATTTCTTATCCATTCTCTCCAAACTCAAGGTATACACATTTCCATAGTAGGTTTTTTGTTTTGGTTTGGCTTTTGGTTTTTTTGAGACAGGGTTTCTCTGTGTAGCCCCGGCTATGCTGAAACTCACCTTGTAGACCAGGCTGGCCTCAAAGTCACAGAGATCCAACAGCCTCTGCCTCCTGAGTGCTGGAATTAAAGGCGTGTGCCACTACTGCCCAGCAGTGGTATTTATTTTATTTTTAACATGATATATACTTATTTCCTCTCTCTGACTACCACTTAGGGAGTCAGAATTTAATAACTGCTGGATAAATAATCTAATCTTTATTTCTTGGACAAACTGTTCTGAGGCAGGTAGAAACAAGGCTGTCCTACTTCCTGAGTTTTCAGGCACAGTCATGATTTCTAACGTACGTGTGTGTGGACTGTAGCTGTTTATGTGCACACTTGTTATCCTAGTTCCTTATTTATCATAAGGGCTTAAAGCCCAGATAACAGCATGTCTCTAAACAACCAAGTAAAACACTTATTTTTACTTTTTGATTCACTAGAAAAATTATGGGGTTAGAGAGTTGGCTTGGTGGTTAAGAGCACTTGCTGCTCTTGCACAGGACCTGGGTTCGATTTCTCCCACTATGACTTGCAACTATTTGTAACTCCAGAGCATCCTGCACTCTCTTCTGACCTTGGAAGGCATCCGCAATGCATGGGGTACACACACACTCATGCAAGCAAAAACACTTACATACATGAAATAATAAAATAATTTTTTAAAAAGAAAAATGAATATATATATATATAAAACTATACTTTATCATGGAGCCCAAAAAAGGAGGAAAATGAAGCTGTAAAACTTAACTGTAAAAGACAAAGCTATACAAATAAAAGCAATTATGAATAAATGGGGTATCTTCACTTTCTAATTATACAGAAACAAATATTTCTCAAATCAAACCAAACACAAGAACAATTTATATTTAAATTATCATAGACTACCCATATATCATTTGGTCATACTGTCCAACGTGCATTGCGATGATTAAGTATAATATAGAGTATTTAAAAGAGAATGCAATACAGAAAATTTAACCCAAGTTAGGTCAAGAACTCTCTGCTGAGCTACATTCCCAGCCCATATTAGGTCTTATTTTAATCAGTTATCAAATAAAATTTTAGGAGGACATGATTTTAATGCACAAAAACTCTGCAAGGGGATTGTTATTATTAGAGTCTACTGGTATGTCTTTACATCAAAAGTTCTCAAATCGCATGTCAGACAGGGTCCCAGCACTGAGAGGAGTAAGTGGGCATGGGCTCCACCCTAACCAAGCAGCAATGTACAATTGGTAACTGCTGGAGAAGAGAAAAATCACTTTTCTTAAATGGAATGTAACTGGGTACCACCAACCACACTCCAGAGCAGGCCCTATGCTAAGGAGTGGTTGACCAATACAGAACAAGCTTAGTGGGGTTTTGTGGACATTTTGTTTCATTTTAGCATTTTAAAATAATTTTATGTATTTATTCTTACTGGCCTTTGTTTATTTTGATTTTCACTTGGGTGGCGGCTTTGTTTTTTGTTTTTGTTCTTAAGAGAAAGAAAGAACATAAAGGTGGGTGGATAGTGAGGTGGGGAGGACCTGGGAGAAGTGGAAAAACATGATCAAAACATAGTGTATGAATTCAGTAAAAAGATACAATTTTTTTTAAAGTTCTCAAATAGGACTTCCAAATTCTGGTTTACCTTTTCACACATCACTTGTTATATTGTGCTGCGCTCTCTCTTTCTCATATTTGATAAAAAACTAAGCCAGTCATTTCATATGGATTTTAAAAGCCTGTTGATTGATTAAACATTTTGTTTTTAAATATTCTAACTCCCATATTTAAGTCCTAAAGCTAACAAAAAATATAAGTAGGCTTGTAATTACTGTATGTCCTTAGGAATAATGACTTGGCAGATTTTGTCACCATTTAAAGGCCTTCTCATACAAATAAAATTTCACAGTATTTCTCCAGACAGGACATGCAGAAGTAGGTTGGAAAAAAACACTGGACTAGGAGTTAGGAGTTCTAGTAGGGAGTAGTCTGCCACTAACTTACCAGAAGACCTCAGGGAAATCTCTTTTAATGAGGGAAATAAAAGCCTCCTTACTTTTAAGCCCCGACCACCTAGACAAATGCACTGGTAAAATGTGTTTTAAAATATTGCATGTCTTGGGTTACTTTTTTGATCCAACCACAGTGCGCTGAAATTCCTGAGATCATTTTCCCTCACCACATCTGTTCAAGCCGACACTAACAATTGTTCACTTTCTCCCTCTGTCATACTATGCACTAGATGACACCAGCGAGCCAAAATTAGTAGGTGACTACTGACCCATCACTCATTTTGCCTCACTTTCCCTGTGGCTAGCTGGATGAACATAGTCTGAGGTTATGAAACAGCATATTGTTGCGTGAGCCCCGTTAACTCAGTTGGCTGACATAACATCAGTATCCTACACTTGCTGGCAGACAGTTTAAACCGGTCATCTTTATTTTCAAAACCGCTATTAATTCTGTTACAATACTGCATTGCGTTTTTGCAAAAAACGCCTAGAGGAAAAAAAAAGACATCCTACAATCAATTTCATTGAACAGATTCGTGTTTTGTCTGTGCTCTTGAAATCTAGTTCAAAACACACCCAGGTGAGGAGAGAAGTCAGGGCAAGGTGATGGATGTAAGCACTCCCAGAAAAGCTATAAATGACACGTTTTCTAAGGCAGAAAAGCAGGGATGAAAACCCCAAGGAACATCAGGAACCCGGGATAGAAGTCTGAAAGAAGAGCCAGTCTATGGCTGTTATGTTTTCACTGGAGACTGAGGCGGAGTGAAACTATTTTTACAGTAGGGGACCAATGATTGAGCAAAAGGGAGGTGTGTGCCAGCGTCCAAAGTGAGGTTCACAGAATCTGCGGAGATGCCAGCGTGGGAAAGAGCACGTGAGATGTTTATGTCGGGACTCGGTGTACTCTCAGAGAAGTACAATCACTCACTGTCCCCATCAACTGCACAAAAGTCGCCGGAGCTGGTAATAAAAGCTCGGATGGAAGCACGCACGAGGGGACAAAGGGTCAATGTTCTACAGCCGGAGCCGCCCCCCTATCTCCGCACCGAACACGACCGAGAGAAGGAACTTCTTGCAAAGGTGAGGGGCAGTCAGCCGAGGTGAAGGGACGAGTGTGCGTGGACGTGGGGGTCGGGGATGAGCGCGTGGCCACCTCCTCTCTCGCGGAAGACGCTGCCACAGCTGGGGTTGCCACCGGGTCCCCCGCGATGCCCGTGGACGGTTCCCCTCCTCCCCTCCCCCCCAAGAATGCAGGGTGCTCTCACCTGGGCGCCGCCGCCAGGCACCGGCGGGTAGTGGGACGAAGAGGGGGACACGTCCAAGTCGCTCTCCTCCTCGGCCTGCCCGTCAGTCCTCGGGAAGCTCCAGGGGCCCGGCGGCGGCCACGGTTGCTCCATGTCCCGCTGCTCCAGCCCCGACAACCGCCACCGCCAACTGCTCCGGCGTGAGTAGAACCTGCTGGGCGGAGCCAGTCACCCGGCTGGCCACGGTCGTTACCCAGAATTCCTCTGCCGCCGGCAGAGCCGACGCACGCCGGGAGAGGGCCTGGGCCGTGCCGCCGGCCGACTGCGGAAGAAGTAGCCGGCCTGGGCGTCATTTCCGGTGGGCGAGAAGGGGCGTGGCCTCGCCTGAGCGGAGGGGTGAGAGCTACCGCCGGCATCCGGGGAGGCCAGGGCTTTTAAGGGTTCGGATCACGGTGATTAAAGGGCGTTTTGGCTTGCTCCTCCTCTCGTGTTTCAAAACTGCGGCTCTTTCGTGTACAGCAGTCTAAGTCTGCGTCGGAGGGGGAGCGTTTTAGGAGGCAGAGCCAACTTTGCCTTAACTTCGAGTTACCCACGACAAGACAGTTCTGCAAACCCTGGTACCGCGGGGAAGGACACTAAAAATAAAACACTGGAGCAAACACGTTTGTGAAGACTAGAGACAAGTACTAGACATATCGGAGGACTTCCTGCCCCTTGTAGAATCGTGAAGATCCGTGTGTTTGCTCTCTTCTTTTAGGGGGTGAAATTTTCCCAAATTGCCCAGGAACATAATTTAAGAGAAAGATTCAGAGGCCAGCAGTGGTGATGCACGCCTTTAACCTTAGCACTCCAGAGATAGAGGCAGAGGCAGGTGGATCTCTGTGAATCTGAGATCAGCCTGGTCTCCAGTGTGACAGCACAGAGAAACCCTGTCTTGCAAAGCAAAACACACACATAGAGGGGGGGAGGGGGAGAGGGAAGAGACTGAGACCCAGGGAAAGGCCTGGGAATGTAACTCGGTGGTAAGTCCTTGCCTAGCACAGGCAAGGCCCTAATCTCAACTTCTAGGACCAGAGAGAGAAAGAGACAGTTAGGATTCAGGGAGTCTAACTTCACAACCTGCGTGTTTAACAACCAGCCCTGTTGCCTACTCACAATCAGACTAGACAACAGAACATCAATAGTTCAGTCTTTGGTTGGCAAACTTTCACAGGAATAGGCCAGATAAAGTCTCTCACTGAGCTTGGGGAACTCCCAGGCAAGCCCCATGATCCATGTCACAGGCCTCTTACAGAGAGAGGCTTTTTACATGATAGTTGGGGATTTGAACTCAGGTCCTCCTGCTTGTACAGCTAGCGTTCTTACCCACTGAGCCATCTGCACCTCGCAGAGTTGGTTGACAAACTCTTAAGGTTGGTTAATCCTAATGGTTGGCCACTGCGTGAGAAAAATGCAGTCAGAAATGCTGTGTGATGACCTCTAGGGAAAAGGACTAACATGAGAGGCGTGTGTGCTTTTTTGCAATTTCGTGACCAGGAAAATACCCAACAATATTCTTACAGCAGCAGCCAAAGATTTGTCCACAAAGATGTTTTGGGGTGATAAAAGAGTGCTAAAAATAACTAATAGAAGCAGTGGAGTTGCTCACAAATGAAGAGTAAAGTAGATCTTGTGTGCTGATATGGAAATATCTCTGCAATGAACTAATGTGGTGGTGCATTTCTGTAATCCTGGGAAAGGCTGGGGTGTGAGGAGTATCAAGTTCACCACCACCCTAGGCTACACAGACAGGGCACTGAGTTAAGGAAATCTATGTAGAATGAGAACATACTTATTTTTAAAGGGGTGTGTGTGTGTGTGTGTGTGTGTGTGTGTGTGTAAAATTCTTGGAAGGTATAGAAGAAATTCAATGGTTTCCTCAGTGGATAAGGCCAGAAATCAAGTTTCTGGGGATCGTACTTCCACTGCTAGCATTTCTGTATTGTGCTGATTGATCTTCCTACAAGTATATAATTTTATAATCATAAATAAAAGTTGAAAAGCATTTTACTCTACCTCTGTAGAGGTCAAGCTTAAAAAGCCACAGGGGAAAGTGTGACAGGCGAGAGAAAAGAAAAAAACTTTTTTCCCTCTTCATTTGAAACCGCAAAGTGCTTTGAGTGGTGCCTGGCAAAGAAACCAGCTCTCTGTCGATGCAGAGTGCACTGTAAGTTCTAAGTTGCTCTCCTTGATTCCTTCTCCTCTTCCTGACCTCTAATTTTAGAACTCCTCAGATTTTTATGTGGGGGAGGATCTCTTCAATGACCGTAGCTTTAAATAATGTCTGGGTATTGATCGTTCCCAAACTGGAATCCAAGCCTTGACTTTCACCCCAGCACTTCAGCCTCATGTTGTGTATCTGCAGTTTGGACATCCCCATTGAAATGGATTATGCACATTTAAAATTTAACATTTCCAAATATGAGCTATTTCCTTATAATTTAAACATTCCCCTCTCCCTGCAAAAGGAGGGCTGTTCTAAGACCCAGAAAGTCACAAGTCCAGGCTCCCAAAGTTATAAAAGCAGGAAACACTGAGAAAAGTCACCCTCTGTTCCCTCCCNCCCGCCTCTCTGCTTCTCATATGAGGCTAGCCTAGTCACTAAGCCTAAATCAGGTTCTTACTCCCTTTCTAACCTGTAACCCTCCATCTTACCACTTTGTATATTGTTTCTTGCTGTTCATGGCACTATCTTTTCCGGTTCTTATTTGTTATTTCTTCCCTCACTAGAATTTAAGCACCGCATGGTTGCAGGTTGCATCTCATTCACAGTTACAATACTCTGAACTGTGCCACATGCGTAGTAATGATCACTACATACATGATGAATAGATGAATGGGAAATGACAAAGGATGGATGGAAACGGGATTAAATCAAGGCAAAAGAGGGCAGGTTAGGGACATGAAGAAGTTTATTTTTTGGCAGATGACTTTATTACTTTTCTGATCTGTTATAAAATACACAACAGAAGCATCTCAATGAAGAAGGGGTTTATTTTGGCTCACAGTTTCAGAGGCAACAAGTCCATCATGTTGGACCAGCACCACAGTGGTGGGCACAAGAGGTTTCAGCTGCTCACATCTTGGCAGATCAGGAAGCATATGGCTTGGCCTGAGAACAGACACACACATAACCTTCAGGGTCTACTCCCAGAAATCCAATTCTCTTAGCTAGTCCATATGGTTCCACAGCCTTCCAAAACACTGGGACCAACTGGTATTTCAGGTGTTTAAGCACATGAACCTGTCAGGGGACATCTCATATTCAAATCATAAATGACGAAGGGATGAATATAACAGTATGGGAAGCCTCGTTGTGAGCCACTGTTAACTTCAGGGCATAAAGCCTGTGCCTAGGTAGAGTCATTTTTTTCATTATTATACTGTGCATGCATGTGTGTGTGTGTGTGTGTGCTTGCCAAGGTGTGCAAGCACGGAGGTCAAAGGTAGAATGTATGCTCTCCTTCCACCTTTCCAGGGAGGTTCCATTGATTGAACTCAGGCTGCTAGGTTCATGTAGCAAGTACCTTGACCAGAGATTCATCTCATTACCCCTAATACTTAAAATAACAACAATAATAAAACAAGTTTTGGAACTTCATCATACCCCTTTATCTTCTTATGTTGTTACAAATTGATTTATAGTATAATATGCCTACTAATCCGAAAGCTTGCCTTTCTCAAGGAAACGACTTTCCAACTGCAAAGTGTATAGGACCAATTCCTAGCAGCCGTCCAACCCCTAGGAAGGGATTGTGTGCCATCATTGTCAATATTGAGCCCACAAATGCCACTGAGTTCAGCTCAAGCCAGGGTGTAGCACTATTCTGGCTCATAAATGCTAATGCCATTATAAAAAATAGGTCCCATGTGTAGGCTCAGATCCATGACAACTTCAAGATTGTTACAGGCCTTTTGGTTCTAATTTGCTTTTTCTTTGGAAACATTCCCAAAACTAAGGGAAAATTCTGGAGCACAGAGTATTTGTTTTTTCTTTGTTTGTTTGGTTAGTTGGACTTATTTATTTATTTATTTATTTATTTGTTTATTTATTTATTTAGAGACAGGTCTCATAGCCCTGGCTGAGAGCTTTGTATTCATTAAGAAATATTAAAATAGCCAGTTTGCGCTTGGTATTAAGGGAACTGCTCTTAAAGTGCAGGGCCACAGTCTTCTTTCCATGGTGCTCCTTCTGAAATAATTGCAAGATATTAATTATACTGTATAGCACTTATCTTGTCTGCACGTTCATTGAATTCACCACCATATTTTCCTTTTATATGCATATGATATGGCTATGAAAGGAGATGTAAGGCTGATGCCCACAGTCCTTTTAATGGGCTATCATAGGACGGGAGGCCCATGTAAGCAGGTGGTAGCTTTTCCTATTTAAGCACATATTACAGATTGAAAGGCATATATTTTAAGCACACAAATGTTTAGACCATAGAAAGCTCATGTCACCATCCCACAACTCAGTCATTGTCAGGATTTTGCTACATTTGCTTTATTCATTTTCTTCATTTCCTGGAATACTTGAAAGGAAAAATCTCAGCTTTCCATAATTTTACTGCTACAAGCCTGTGATGATCAGTCTTTATTGACCCACACTTGAAGATGGGTAACCCCATCCAATGGACTGCTGGGGATGAATCTACAAGTTTCATGCTGGCAAGGCAAGCAGGCTGCCAGTGGAGTTTAACAGGTTCTGGAGCAAGTAGAGAAGCAGTGTCCATCTTACCTCCCTGACTGTGGACCCAAGCAAAGTGAACAGCCACTTCAGTCTCCTGTGGCCGCATCCTACCCACCATGATGTACTCTTAAACTCCGAGCCAAAAGAAAGCCTCCCTTGAATTGTTTTTGTCAGGCATGCTTGCAGAGTAACAAAAGGACAATGTAATCCCTTAATATGTGACTCTAAACCAAGTTAATACATCTGCGCAAAGACACAAAGGCTTTATCATACCTATCAAAATTAATCACTGGGTACTGTATAACTCCAAATATAATCAACATTGCCTAGAATTCTCAAACACCATTTGAATTGGTTTGTTAAAAATCAGGGTGCAAAAATGGCCCACATACAATATTTGGTTATTGAGAGTTTAAAAATCTATACCACTTACTGCCAACACTTCCTTTGCTCTAACAATGCCATTGACTGTTTTAGTTGCTGAGAAGACGGCTCAACATTCTACATGTGACTTATAGGATGGCTTCTTTGTGAGGTCATTAATGTGTTTTTTAGCTGGCCATGTTACTCAGTGGTGGAGTACTTGACTGCCGTGCACAAAGCCTTAGGTTTTACCCCTGACACTGTAAAACAAAATGAGAAAATATTTCCCCTCCACATCTCCTTTAAGAGCAGTTGAGTCTAGAAAAATACTGCGCACTAAAACAGTCTTTGATGATGGAAACGATCTCTTTGCGCCATCACTGGGAATGTGACTGGTGCCACTGAGGAACTCAACATTATTTTGTTTTAGCTAACGTAGTTATATGTCACCACCATATTGATAATGTGGCACTAGCAGCCTGATTCAACTTAGTGCACATTTTCTCAGTCAAAATGCTTTCTGTAGATCCATCCTTTGAATAAAACAGGTAGGTATGTAGTGTTACCATAGTGACGGAATTAGGAACAGCCTCACCCTTCTTGGAGAGTTCCCTAAAGGATGCAGTTCAAATAATTTTTTAAATATAAACTTTTGCTTTACCGTTTGTTAAAACTGGAAAGAGCCAGGTGCAGTTCATTTATTCATAGTAAAAGATAGGTAAAATTTCTTCTTGACATATTGAGAAAGCTAAATTGTTAAAGAACGTTTTAAAGAAAGACTTTGGGGGAAGGATGGAAATAAGAGATAGATTTTCTATCTGAAGGCTTCATTTGTACACAGGAACAAAATTAGTGCCCTGGGAATGTGTTGTTGCTGAGATAATCCGAACTGTCCATGAACTTGGTTATTGTTTTTTCATCAGGCATTTCTCACAAATAACTCACTTTGGAAATCAATCTTCTGCTGTTATTCATGCCTGCTGAAGGACCGTTTGCTGGCATGGAAGACTGGAGAGCCTAGCAAATCAGCCCACTGAGTGGAGACCTAAATAAATGCATTGGGGCAGTACTTTAAAGGCCTTTCAGTCATGTATTATGGAGCACGGCCACCTTCAGAGAGACACTAGCTGTAATAAGAAGGTATAAAGGTGACAAGGAGGCGGCCTCTCTCCTAATGAGCCCTGTGTCAGATAACCTAGGTGGCCTCTCCACTCCATGAGAGCTTGGCAAGCATTCAGCAGCAATCCTTTGACCTGATGTGACCAGCATTCCTTTGAAACTGTTTCTTCTAGAACAATCTATGTTTAAACATGCAGGAAATGTCTCCTATTAGTTCAGGGTGTGGGCTTCCTGAAACACCTGTGGATCACAGAATACAATCCCTTGCCATGGAAGTAGAAGTGGCAGATACCTTCTCATGGGTGGTTTTGTGACACGTGATATGCAGGCTTTGTCTCCCACCATTGAAGAAGAGTGGGCTCTTGCTCTTTCCTATGCTTTTAGGCTTCTCTTTTTTTCTGTTGTTTTATGTTTTTTAATTGTTTAATTTTTCCATTTTTGAATTCAGTAATAGAGGTTGTTGGGAATAATACCCTTTAACAGCACCAAAGAGTATTAAATGAAAAGCAAGGTTCCCTTCAATCACTCTGTCTGAGTCTCTTTCCTGTTGAGTAAAGCCACTTGTTCCTTTCCCAGCGGCCCAGACTCCTGAAATAATCACACAGAAACTATATTATTTAAATCACTGCTTGGCCAATCACAAGTATTGCTAGCTTACTCTTAAATTAACCCATTTCTATTATTTTATATTTTACCACAGGCTCATGGCCTACCAGCAAGATTCAGGCTGGCAGCTCGTGTCTTTCTCCTCTGGAGGCTCCATGGCTTCTCCTGACTCTGCCTTCTTTTTCCCAGCATTCAGTTTAGTCCAGTCCCACCCAGCTCTATTCTGCCCTATCACAGGCCAAGGCAGCTTCTTTATTCATTAAACAATAAAAGTAACACAGAAGGGAATCTCACATCACTTTCTAAATGTGTAACTTTATTAAGTCTGTAGTGATTCCCTGCCCTCCTGCCCCAGAAACACTTTAAGCATCATTATATATTGTATTGCCTTCTATTTGAAATAGCAGTGTACTAGATGTAGTTTTTGTGTCATGCATTTATTTTCCTCTTAGAGATTCTTTACTGTTGAAATTCACAGCTCTGGTTCATTCTTCCTTCATGCTCCTTAATAGCCATCAGCTTTAATATGACTCTACTTAGTTAACTTTGCTTGATTCTTATTTTTTTATCTTAATGATGAGGCATATATCTCCATGGTTTCTTTGTGAAAGTATAGCCACAGAATAAATTCCTAGCAGCAGAAATACTGAGCCACATTAAAACTTTTGAGACATTATCAAATCACTTTCTAGAGAAGTTGTCTATTGTAAGCAGGATAATTGTCCCCAAAGATGTCCATATCCTAATCATGGAGACTGAAAGTATGTTATTTTACATAATAAAGAAGATATTAGGTTTCAGGTGAAAATCAGGTTGTTAGCCAACCAATTTTAAAGTAGGGGAATTATCTCGGATTCTCTGAGTGGTCCTGATATAGTCACAAAGATTTTTTTTTAAAAAAGATTATCTTATTTTTAAATTATCTGTATGTCTGTCTGTCTGTGTGTGGGTATGTGCACATGAGTGCAGGGGCCAGGAGAGGCCAGACTCATCAGATCTTCTGGAGCTTGACTTACAGTGAGTCAAACTTCATCAAGTGGGTTCTTCAGCATAGGTGGTGGGAACCAAACTTGGGTCCTCTGCAAGAGCAGTAAGTGCTTTTAAACTGTGATTCAGCCCAGTCACAAAGACCATAAAGAGTGAAGAATAGAGTCAAAATAAAGGAAGCATGAGCGAGACTTGATGTTGCTAGCTCTGAAGATGGAAGAAGGGAGCTTTAAGCCGAGGAGTACCAGCAACCTTTAGCAGCTGGAAATTCAAGAGAACTAAAAGGTGATGGGGTACAGCCCTCCTGCCACTTACATTTTTGACTGGTAAGATGCCAAGTTAGACTGTTGTTCTAAAAAACTGGAAGATAATAAAAATTTTAAGATTCTGAGAATACAGAAATTTGTTAGTCAAAGAATACTCATACATTAATTTTTTTTCATTCCTGCCAACAATATGTGTTTCCTTACATTCTTTCCTTTTGTTCCTTAAAAAAAATTAGTTTCTCCCCTCATATGGATGCTCTTTCTGTTATTTGAAAAGAAATATTGATGATCTTAGGTTAACAATTCCTTGTTTTAAGTTAAAAGGCACATCTTGATCATAAGGATGCAGTTGTCACGTTCTTCCTCCTGGTTAACTCACTTTTTGGAAGGGGGAAGCTTTCGTTTTCTCTTCTGTGGCCAGAATGTGGCCAGGATGGGGGAGGTGGCGTTTCTGCAATGCTGAGGCCATCAAGCTGCACTGCTCTGGGAGTAGAAGCTGTTCACTGGCATCTGTTTATGTCCACAAAACCTGCTGTCTCGAGGTTTCTATTGTTATACAACACCATGAGCACAAACAACACGGGAGGAAAGTGTTTATTTTCTCTTCCAGCTCTCAGGTCACACTCCATCCCTGAGGCCAGTCAGAGCAGGAACTCAAGGCAGAATCATGTGGGCAGAACTGAAGCAGGAGCCATGAGGGAACACTGCTTCCTAGCTTGCTCTGCTTGCTTTCTTATACAACTCAGGACTCAGGGATGGCATCATTCTGTGGGATGGGCTCTTTCACATCAATCGTTAATCAAGACAATCTCCACCACTGGCTTACAGGCTGGTCTTATGAAGGCATTTTCTCAATAAAATGTCCTTCCCAGAAATGTCTAGGCTTGTGTCAAGTTGACAAAAATCAACCCAGTACAGGAGATGACTTGTTCTGACTTCCTTTGACTTGACTTGGTGACAGTCCAACCCTTGAATGGCTTTACTTGGTCTCCAGCCAAGATGGGCAGCACCACTGATTAAATGGTTTGCAAGAGGGGCTTGAGACATTATGTCTGTAGCAACTTCCACATTTCTGCGGCATCTGGGCATCTTGAGATAACCATGGTGGAGAAAACAAGTAACCTGACTGGGAGGAGCTAAATAGGGATCTGGGTGGCATATGAAAACTTGTGTGCATGTTAACCAGTATCTGTATTGAGTGTCACCTCAGTAAGGGGCAGTGAGTTAAACAAACTAGTTGGCCAGGTAAAGGAGAGAAAACACAGACAAAAAGAATGGCTAGATAGCCAAAGGGAAATCCATAGAATTCAGGGCTCTACCATCCCATTCAGGTGAGCCTAGTAATATCAAGTGTTAGAAAGGGAGGGGAGTCTAATTATAGCAAGAGGTAGAAAGGCTAGGAAACAAAGAGCACATGGATAGGACACCGTCTCCAGGGATCAATAAGATCTCCAGGTTGTGGAGGCAGTGAGGGGGTAGGGACCTGGAATCAAACATGATTGTTGTTATTAGTTATGTAGCCATGAGAAAAAAGGCTGGCTCCCAGTCTGAAGCTGTAATATACAGATAACATCTCCCTCAAAGAATTGCTGTGCCGATGAAATGGCTGCATGCAGCATGCCCATCTTTCTGTAGATCTTCGGTAAGAATTGCTCCCTCCTTTTGTTTTACCTATGGCAACTTAACTATAAATTTGTTCGGCACAGTGTTAGTGTTATCAGTTGGTGGTATCCCTGTGACATCACAGGTCTTGTGCCAGTTAGCTGTCATGACGTATCTCTGGGCATCCAGAGAGCTGGGGACCCATCTCTATACGTCTTTGGGGAGAGAGAGAGAGAGAGAGAGAGAGAGAGAGAGAGAGAGAGAGAGAGA
>LOJH01009929.1:0-27939 GCA_001685095.1 Ellobius talpinus
AAAAAGACAAGATCTCCTGAGTAAATTGGGAGCATGGGGGCCTTGGGGGAGGGTGAAGGGGGAGGGGAGAAGCAGGGAGGGGAGCAGAGAAAAATGTAGAGCTCGATAAAGATCAAAAAAAGAACGTGATCAAGAGGGGATGTATCTGACAGAAAGTCCCAGCAGAACAAAGAAAATCAAAATAAAAATGTGGAAAGAGAAATCCAGAAGAGGTCATCCAGAGAGAAGAAAAATGTATGAATAGAATAAATTGAATATTTAGTAGAAGGCTTATTTATATGAAATAATTGTACAAAAAGACAAAGCAGTGGAGAGTTAAAGGGGTTTCAAAGTTCAGGCTGGGTAGTACAATAGCCACATCCTAAAATACCCCAGAAATCAAAGAAAATACCCCCAAAACAAAGTTCCCAGCGGGGAGGTATATGAGTTTTTACTTTCAGAGGTAAAGTTCGGACACTATGAATGAAAATGACTCACAGTTAAGCAGACCATCATGGACTCTCAGAAGGACAGACTGGCTTCCAGAGAGAGCATGGAAATAGTCAGAGAAAGTGTTAGTCTCAACAACAGTCCCAGCAAGGAGAGAACACCAACGAAGGCTTCAAAATCCTGGAGGGCAGTAGCAAGGGCTGCCTGTTCCCTGTGGGTTACATCTCTGATCTGAAGTGTGGGATGGCCTGGTCCAGGGATGTCATAAAGTGTTATTATTCCCAAGGGCCTTGGCCCTTACAGCTCCTCATCCCAACATTTCTCCAGGTCTGCACCCATGGTCTCGAAGTTCATGATGGCAGCAGCACTTCAGCCATGACAAAGGATGCCCTGTGGCCTGCTCTCGGGAAAGGGTCCTTTCTACCCTTAGTGGAACTCCATCTACACTGCCACACAGCGGCCCAGGAGGCTGGGACCACGCTGGTCAGGATGGCTGGAAGCTCATCTGTAAGAGGCGTTTGCCAAGTGGGAGCCTGGAACCATGGGCGGTGCTACTCCTGCCAGGTTTTCCTACTGAGCTCAGAACACCCACCCGTTCGCTCAAGGTGCACGCTTTCCCTGTAGTGCATTGTGCTCTTCAGAGCCACTGCCGAGGAAAGCTAGCCACCTGAACACAATAGTGCTTCGTCATAACAGTGGAGCCGATCCAGCTGCCACGTGTGACTGACGAGTGAGTAACTTCGCGTGCACATACTCAGTGAAGGATGAGTCACATCCGGGGATAGACCGAGCGGGCCCACAGGAGCCTTCCTCCTGCCGCTCAGAAGACTGCACGATTTCAAATGCCTACGTGTCTGTTCCCTGAAATTTCTAGTCGGTACATTTGAGCTACAGGTGACCGTGGGCGAAGGCGAGTAAGCGGCCCGCACACGGGAACAAATCAGCAGTACTCATGGCACCTTTGTGAGGCCTCTGAGAATGAGGTGAGCGCCCCTAACGCGAAGGATGCCATCCCTCTGATGAGGGAGACAAGAGCTGACAGCTCAGAAGAGGCCCTTGTCTGCGCAGCTCACTTCTGGGCCTTGCAACCTCCAGAACTGTGGGAAATAACGTGGTGCTGTGTGTGACCCCTCATCTGTGCGGGGCCCAACAAACCAAAACCATGTGTTCCTTCTTAGCAAAACCCAAAAGTTGTGCAATGAAGGAAATGTAATCACAGTATATCATAAGGCTCAGAGCAGAAATGATGGGAAACCAGACTCTGAGGAGAGAGCAATTCCCTGGGAACGTGAGAGGAGGGGTGGGTGGGGAGGGAGGGAGACAGAGAAGAGAGGGAGAGGAAGAGAGGAGGGAGGGAGGAGGGAGGGGGAAAGGGAGGGAAAAGGACAGGGAAAGAGATTTTCTTGCCTCCTATACTTAGAAGTCAGTCCCTTCTAATGCTGAAATATAAAGAGAAAGTAAAAATATCGATGAAGCGTGTTATTTGTCAATAGCAGAGGATGTGGCTCGGAGTTAAAGGGTATGTGTAGGAGCCAAAGTGGGAGTAGGAGGGTAGAGTGGATGGGCTGATGCTTCTGACCTCATGCTTGTAGTCCCCACAGCCTTCGTTCAGAAGGAACAGAGTGACCGGTGGCTAGAGAAAATAAGGTGGAATCCAAACCTTTGTTTATTAGGGGCGCCTACTGAAATTCTTCCATTATAAGGCTGGGATGGTACACATGCCTATGATTCAGCACTTAGGAGACTGGACCAGGAGGACCAGGCATTTAGGCCACTCTCTGCTCCATAAGTTGTAGGATAGCCTGGGCTACACGAGACTCAGTCTTAAAACACCAAGTCAGTAAAATGAAATAACAACAAAAGGAATTCCCTTCATTATTTCTGCTGGGCACAGTACCTCACACCGGTAAGCTCAGCACTCAGGAGACTGAAGGGGAGGGATCAGGAGTTCAAGTTCAGCCGTGGCTAAACAGTGAGCTTGAGGCCAGCCTGGGCTACATTCAAGTTCAGCTGTGGCCACACGGTGAGCTTAAGGCCAGCCTGGGCTACATTCAAGTTCAGCCGTGGCTACACAGTGAGCTTGAGGCAAGCCTGGGCTTCATGAGATCTGTCCTTCCAGATAAATTCTTTCACTGTTCTTCACTAATGTAGAGGAGGTGTACGGGGTCGCATTCCTTTGTCTGAGAGTTAACTGCTGCTGTTAGATTTACAATATAAGGATGACGGGGCGGCTATCGTTGTGGAGGTCCTGACTACACCCGGGATTCTTTAAGTCTCACTCAGACGAGTGAGGTGTCACCGCTGTTGTTACTGCACATAAGAGGGAGTGAGGCTTAGGCAGCTTCCATAATGTTTGCCCGACGTAGCTCGGCAATTCCAAAACAAGACCAGTACAGAGTTGAAAATGGCACCTTATTTATTGACTGAGAGCTGGTGTCTCTTTCTTTGACCCACGAACATGATATATGCTTTCAAAGACTCTAGCAGACACAATTTAGAAACTGGTGGTGCCTTTACTCCAAGGCCTGACCGAACACCCGAGAAGTTTCCCACAGGCAACACGGCCAAAAGAACCTCGGTCGTGACCTGCAGCACCCTGGCTCTGGGACTCTTCTGAATCGAGGATGCCAAACTCTGCAGGATGATGTCACTCGTTTTACAACAGGAACGTGTCAAGGCTTTGGGGATACAGATGGAAACTTCCACTTGAGGAGGGCTTTCGTGTAGAGTCAAATTAAGCAATTGTCACTACTCAGTCACGTCCAATGAAGTCACATCCAGAAGGTCAAAGGGCCACGGATTCAGGTGAATACAAAAAGGTGGGCTGTACTATCTGCTTTAACAAGCCTGTTCCTTAGACCAACTTCTCCAACCAGGAAAACAAGAGAAGAGAATGGTCGTTCTTCTTGCCTTTCCATCTGTCTTTGTGGAAGGTTTTCAGGGCTCCCCACTTTTATGACCCTCTCTCATTAAGGATTTGGTGCTCTTCATCCTAAATCAACACCAGTGATGGAAGCCAACCCTAACAGCTCCAGGACGGTGACTGATGATGCTCCTCGAACTTTCTGCTGGGTGCTCTGGACCAGGCATGTCCTTTCCCTTCCACAATGGCGGTGACATTCCTTCGTGAAAATCTGACTCATTTGGCAAGTTGAAAGAAAAAGGCAACAAGGAGGTGGAGAGACTCAGAGATCACATGAAGGAGGGCATTTCCTTGAGAAAACCTGGGAGTTAACTGTTATTAGTAGCTACTGAGACAGAGTCTTGCTCAGTAGATCAGGCTGGCTACGCTTGAGCTACCTCAGTCTCCTGAGCGCTTGGCTCAGAGGTGTGTTCCATTGTGTCTGTGGCCTGGGGTCTCTTTGCTAATTTAGTTCACTAATTAGATTTGATACTGCTGGACTCTAAAAGTGAATCCTGAGAGGTTGGAGCAAGCTTTCCAACAGACGGTGACTTGTCAAGATGAAGGAATAAGCGGAGCCTGTGACTGGAGATGTCTCCTGAGCATCTATTCGAGCAGTGTGGTAGCGGAACACAGGGGATGCCACGGGGACCGAACAGGGGCCAATGATGAGAAAGTTTGTCTTACTCAGGGTGTGGTGGCATGGTCTGGACCCGAGCGACGGCATTTCCAGACATCAAGAGATAGAAATAGCTCTATCCTTTGTTTGAGTTCCATTGCCTCCTTCTAGCCTTTGGAGCGTTCCCTTCTAATTATCCTCATCTGGTTCTGTTTTAATGGCCTCTCTGGCTTTGTGTTTACCTTGGGTTGGGACATGCAGATGCCTTTCTGCCCCTCCCCTGCCTGAGTAGATGGGGGACACCAAGCAAGACCTTCTTTCTACAGAGTCTTGGACATCTGCTGTGTTCCTCTCTGCCTACCGCTCCCGCGTGGCGCCCACCAAATGGTGAGCTCATGAGGAAGACCCTGTCCCATCCTCATGCTCTCTGATCTGCACCCCAATTATCCGGGTTCGCTTTGAGAGCCTCCCCCTCCCACTTTCTAAACATCACTCCACAATTTTTCCTATTTCCACCCTTCCTTGATTATAACCATTCTCGGAAACTTCCAACTTCCAAACCAAAGGCCGCAAATTCCACAGGCTGGAATTATGGAGGTACAATAGAAAACCCTGGGCCGGGAACACCAACAGATGTAGGCTCAGTCCGGATTCTCTCACCTACACACCAGTGCACATGGGTGGATTAGCCAGCCTTGCTAGTCTGTGCCACAGCTGAAAAATATCAAAAATAAGATGTAGGATTATTTGAGGTCCAGCTATTCCACATACAACCTAGTAGCAAGTAGTTGTATTTATTTATTTTGGGGACCTGTCTCTACTTCTCTCTTCTGGAAGACATCAACCCCCCAAGAGCTGGGTTTATGTTGTAATTACCTCCTCTTCCCTCACAACACCCACCATGGCATAACAGGCTTTCAATACAGTCTCAATATATTCTTTCTGAATGAATTTGAAGTTACTTGTTGACTTAGGTGGTGGTGGTGGGTAAAGGTAAGGATACTTTCCTCTTATTTTAAAAAGACCAAGGTGTGTCATTGCCAGAATAACCATTATTGTCTTACAAATCATCCACATATGTGTTTAGTCTGTGTTCACTGTATAACCAGATTTTGTGGAACTAATGCATCCCACACCCCTGTTCTCACCTCTACACGGCAGACGAACATACTGAGACAAGGGAATGACAGATGATTTATCCTAAGTCATCTAGATAATAATTCAGAGACTGGGGTTCAAGATTCAAACATGAGATGTCAAGAGCTTCTGGATAGAGGCCCCCCTTTCTAACGTTCAAACTAGATTCAGAAAATGCCTGAACAAAACCAAAAACTTACTTTAAATAAGAAAGCCACACTAGTTTGTAGAGAGTATCATGTTCCTCATTCCCATAGTCTAACTAAAGAGTTGTTTACAAGCCCGAATGACTGACTTACCCATCGTACATTTGATTTATCCGTCTCCATATGCAAATAATCTACCTTCGTGTGTGTCTTTTGCATGCTGCCACAAGCACCTAGGCCTGTGACCCGAGAGGCAGAGTAGGCAGGAGCTACGAGGGATGGGAAGTTGGGACAGTTCCTCCACAGGGTCTATCCTTTGGTTTCTGCTTAATTTCTCCAGGGAGGGGTTCCTCAGGTAAGCCGGTGCCAGGCAGATTGCATCTACAGTTCATCTGTACACAAAGGGCTCTTGCTATGTCCTTATGCATTGGGTTTGAGAAGCAGTCGGGGCAGACTTGAGGTCTTTGGGAGCTAGGAACAGGACTCCTTTCTCTTTTCTGTTTCTGTGCTGAGGTTTGAACCCAGAGCTTCTCACCTGCTAGACTCATCATACTCAGGCACTGACTTCCGCACCTAACTCCTGTCTATATCTTCTTTCCTGGAAAGTTTGTGGGTATTTGGTTTTGTTGGTGGTGGCAGAATTTTTGCTTGTTTGTTTTGTCTTCCTTCTAGTATCTTCTGATTGGCAGGAAGGCCATGGAAAACTACCCAGCATAGTTTCCAAGTTTCATCCAAGACGGAACTTGATCCTTTCACTGGTGAAGACTTTATTTGGGGCTAGTGCTGGAACTCATACCATAGAAAGCTTACCTGCTCTGTACAAACCCCAGCTCAATCCCCAGTCCATTTAATAACCAGGCATAGTGTCACATGCATGCAACCCCAGCTTGGGAGTTGAAGCTCAAGGCCATCCCGGGACAGGTCAGGGCCTGCCAAGAACAAAACCAAATTAAACTTTCCCTAATGATCAATGATGAGAATTTATGTCTCCATTGGCAAAGCCCTAGTAGAAGAAAGAAAACTCTTGTCCAAAATGAGAGAACAGAAACCCAGCTAGGCCCTAGCTAGGAGGAGTGAGTTGTGAGCTGCTGAGAGGAGCTACACTGAGGACCAGAGTCCCCGCCTCCACCTATCACCATAACAAGACCTCTCTTGACCTTGGTTTCATCATTCATGAGACAATAGCAACAAATTCATAATAGCTGGCAATGAATTGGGTGTCCGGTTCTGTTCGACCCATCAACATACCAGTTTGCCTAACCTCTGCATCAGCGCTGTGAGGAAGAATCTGCATTTGGCAGATAAGAAAGCTTACAGGAAAGAGGTTCCAGCAGTTTGCTCGAGATCTCAAAGGCACTAAGTGACAGATGGAGTCAGGGTTCTACCCAGGCAGTAGGGATTCAGGGACAGAGCTCCTAAGGTCCTCCACCACCTAAAATCTTGCTTGAGTCTAAAGCATCCTCTTGACCACAGCCAGACTCCATCCCACACTCCACCGACAGGAAGAGCTACACAGAGTTACAAAACACCTCGGGCTAAAAACCAATTATTACCAAGGTCGGTTTGATCTGCATTTTGCTAGAATGTGTTAGTTTTGAATCTCCCAGTTTGCATAATTCTCTGGGGGTGGAGCTCCATTGCCCAGAACTAGAGCATGTCACCTTTGGTTATAATCTGGAAAAGGAATACTCAAGAGAAAAAGATGTTAAATGTTCCTGTGCATCCCAAGTGGTTGGCGTAGTAACGGGCAGTGTTTTTAGGAACCTCGAATCCTTCCGCTGTCTGGACAGACAGGGACACACACTCTGCTCACGTGGCTTACTCACAAGCCTAGGGTCTGACACAGCCCAGCTTTGCAGACACTCAATAACCCCCAGTTGCAAATTTCCCTGAAACCTGGGGTTTTAATCCACTTCCATTTTTGATACAAAGTCCTCTTACTCAATTTCTTCATTTGCATAGAAAAAGAAATCATGAAAAATGGATTTTTGAAAGGAAGGTAAACCCCAGGGGTGCGGTGGGGGGTGCTGTAGTGTTTTAAAGCCTGCTTGAAAGTTTTAAATGGCTAAGTGAACACATGAACACAGCCCAGACCATAAGGACGGATCACTGGCCATTGCCAACATAAACATATTATTAGCATCAAAATTAATTTTCTGTTATCTGTCTCATCTTGGTCTCGGAAGAGCACAAGAAACCTGAATTCTCATCAGAGGTTTAGACGGCATTTCGGTAAATTTCTGTCTTTTCCCTAACCAAGCACTGTGCAGAAATGACCCAGTTATTACTGTTTATGGAGTGGAGTGCTGTGAGCTCTCTTTTCCTCCCTATACAAAGCCTGTTTAAAGAAAGACTAGAGAAACATGTGCCCCGTGCCAAGACACTGCTTCAGGTGAATGATTACTTTCTTGTTAATTGAATTCTTACGGAGCATATCAGACACCTCATTAACCGTTTCTTCCTGCTTTTAGATTTCTGCTTTAACATTGTGGAGAGCCACCAGAGGCTGAAAGGTGACTACAGCAAACCAAGGGTGCCCTGGACAACAGCACACAGAATAAGGGACAAGATAAGTTAATCTTTTATCTCAGGAGATCCTAGGTTTCCTTTCCTCTGAAACAGCTCACAGCATCCCTCACGGAAGGTGAAGGTTAGAAAAAAAGCCAGGACACACCCCACAGCAAACACGTCTTGGAAACAGCTGTGTATCTTTTCTAAACAGACTGGGGGAAGAAAGCATTTGGTTTCTTGGATGTGGTACATCCATGAAATTCTCACTGTGAGCATCTGATGGGCTGAAGCTAATTAACATTTAAACACTGGGTTTCTATGCTGTTTGGGGTTTGAAAACCACAAGGAAAACCTACCTTTTCTTAGTTCGGGGTATCGTGAATCACAGGCCTGTCATTTCCTCTTTCCCATCTACGTTGTAACATTTTCAGACAAATAGTCCTGGAGGGGCAGGATCTTCGTTTCAGCCAGCTCTGTTCTTTGCTGCTTTTCTGCTTCGTCTCCCCAAATCCTATGGCTGACAGGAACATCCAGATATCGTTTGAATGGAGCACCTCATTAAGACACCCTCAACTCACAGATCATGGCTATGCATCCTCCATCAAGACAAGTATGTATTCGGTTGAGCATCTAACACGTACTCATTTTGTGTTATTCCCTGAACCCTCAGAGATTTGATGAGGACCACAGTCTTTTTTTTCTCATTCATGAAGCAGGGTTGTTATCCCTGGGCCAGAAGTCCATGGTTGTAGTTCAGTGATGTCAACCAGCTGTGTAGATAAGCTATGTGGAGTTCAGAAATGCAAAAGGCATCATGGAATTGCCTTGCAGTTGAGAAGGGGCAAAGCCTTGACCTTGGGCCAGATAGGCTCAGGGCTTCTGCTTTTAATATCCCCTCCTCTTTCACCCTCCGAATTCCTCATATTTATGTGGTAGTGCACACTTTGAGCGCTTACACTCCCAGATGTGTGTGTGTATGTGTGCACACCCACACGCGAGCACACTCCACCTTGTTCACTGAATCGGTGTCTTTCAGCTGAACCCAGAGATTATCCACTTGGCTAGCCCAGCTAGCCCATTTGCTCCAGGGATCTCCTTTCTCCCCTCTGAGCCCTGGAAGTATAAGCAGGTCACTATACCCACTTAGCATTTGCATGGCTTCTAGACATTCAAATTCAGGTCTCGGGGCTTGCATGGGAACTGTTTTATTCATCTTCCCAGCCCTACGCTCACTCCTCTTTTCTGACCCTAAATGCATTTTCTAGTACATTGTGCCAGCCACTGTGGTTGACGATCTCAGTTATAAGAATCCACATAAACACACTGGAAACAAAGGGAAAACTGGATCCTGAAACCCACACACAAGCACTCCCAGAGAAGCTTGGCACTCAGGAGCTGAGACACCATCCCAGGCTTCCTCCATTCCCACCTGTTGCCCTCTCACGTACTAGCTCTGCATAGCGAAACCTTTCCATTCCTCTGTGTCACTCCCAGCCAATCTGCCTCCTCCATCTTTGTTTGATTTGCCTATTAAATATTTCCAAACACGAGTATCACATTCCTTTCGTCCTTGAACATGGCTGTCTTCCCAAACGCTCGAGTTTGCATAGAATGGTTTCCCTTTGTGTTAACTGAAGTGGCGGGTTGCTCATTACTTCACGGGGTCTACGTGTTCGTACGGATTGCTAAATACCTTCCACGTTATTCTTTGGTGGCTATGCAGGAAATACTCAATGACTCAACTGTAGCCGGTGCCAAGTACTGTGATTGAGAGCAACGCTCCTCTTCCACGGCGAATCTTCCTCCTGCCTGCCCTCATGCCAGCCAAACAGCAGGTCAGTGCTGGGCCACATCTGATGATAACTTCCCCAGGGTTCACGTCTACTAAAAAATCTTGCTCAGTGCATAGGCTGCTGCCTGCTATCACAGGAGGGAAGTCGAGGAAGAAGAAGCACCCTGTTCTTCTGTGCGGCCTGCCAAGCTCTTAGACTCGGCACTTGGTTCTGCTGCAGCTTTGGGACTGCCACCAAGCTACTCTCTGCCTCGGTTTCCTTATTTGGAAAGGCAAGCGGTTAACTACAGTTACCTTCCAGAGGCATTACAAAGACGAGATGTGTCCCAGTGCAGTGTCTGAGCACATTAATTCTCAGTGGGCGTTGTCACCTTGCAATGTAAGACGTCACGTTGATCAGCATATCAGGGCTTACAGGATATATGGAAATAATGTGCTTTCGTTCGCTCACGGAAGTCTTGTAAGAGCCTAAAGGATCTGCATCTTCCATTCCTAATGAAGGGACTGCATAGAGGGAGAAGAATCGCATTGCATATGAGCTCTTGTGGTAGGAAAAGGTAGAAGCAGGAGTTGTCTCCTGAAAAGCTTCATTCCTGCCGGCCAAGAAACAGCCTCCGCGGTGGACATGCACCCAATGCCAGGCACCACCGGGCTGTTTCCTCCAGCCCTGCTATTAACCCTTCAAAGTAAGCCCTGCTGAGCAGCCCTTTTCATAGCTCAAGAGACCAAGGTGTAGGGACTGTGAGTGACCAAACTGATCAAGACTCAAAATACGTCGCTGATTTAAAAAAAAAAAAATCTCAAACTGGATCGCTAAGACTGAACCAGTTTAGTGATCCCGGAGCATGCTCACTTCAAGGTCAGCCTCGTCATGAAAAGGAAGCCCTGCTGTGAAGATTAAGTGAAAACGTGGCACACTCCGCTAGTAGGGGGCCTACAATTCAGTGCCATCTCTAAATGGCATTGGGAGGAATCAGACGCTGCCTCTAAACAGGGAAACACAGCGGAGTAGCCACTATGGCACAGGGTTTCACCTTTTACGTCTCCCAAACTATGGCACACACTAAGATTATAGCTGGGAATGTTCTCGTTGACAGCAAGTGAGGGAGTACTTCAGAGTCGGGGAGGTCACGTGTTTTCCAAACTGGTTCTTTGTTGTTTGAGCCTGTTAGAGACTTCAGGTTTGAGTTTTATTTAAAAGCAAGACCTTGGAGAGATGGCTCAGCAGTCGATAGCATCTGCTGCTCTTACAGAGGACTTGAGTTTTGTTCCCAGCTCCATGTGGGGTAGCTCACAACAGCTTGTAACTCCAGCTAAAGCGAAGCTAACACCCCCTTCTGTAGACACGCACTCACATGTGAATAATCACATATAGACAGACAGACAGACAACATAAAATAAAAACAAAGTTACTTTTAAACATTAAAAAATTAATGCTCATGCTGAGACCTCTTAAGAATGAACACACATGGAAAATGTATTTCCCTTTAAAGGGCTCTGTGCTTCATTGGTAGTTTTAGCAATTTTAACCCAAAGATTCACAGAGAACTACATACAAGTCTTCCTCTGGATAGATTCTGGGTGACAATGGACAAGAAAAAATTATAATCATGTAAGAAACTCAGCCCACACTGTCGAACATTTCTTGTTTTCAAAGACCCCTTTTGGCTTTGTGACTGCCACAGTTCAAACACTTCCAACCCTTTGTTTTTGAGAGGTTAGTGATAGCCAGAATTCCCACTGCACACTTCGTTTCTTCTCTCTTGATCTGGTTACCCTGTCAATGCCTGTGCCAATACATGTGCCAATGCCTGTGCCCTGTTCCACGTTTGCATTTATACACATCTTGCAAGCAAGCGTTTTTAAGGAATTCTTTGTTTGTTTGTTTCTCATCTGCTTGAAACAAAACTCATAGAACTCCACACTTCCCAGAACAAGACTCTTTCATCCTAAGTTTCTGTTGCAGTTGGTAGTTTCTTTCTCAAGGTCGGGATGGTAGGCATTTTATTCCTTCTCTCTGGAGCTGAGTGTTTGCGTATAGGAAAAGGCAGATTTGCAAGAGAACATATTAGCACAAGTCTTCAATGCCATGGGAGCCTTTGGAAGCAAAGATCCAATGAAATGGGTAAACATGTGCCTTTGGATGCCTAATCACTGAGTCATGGATAAGTGTGATTGGATGGAGAGGGTATGACCTTATAATGAGGGCGGAGGGAGGGGCTAAACAAGATTTTTAACAAAGTCCATTTTCTGTTTGTTCAGACTTCCTCTGTGTCCCTCTGCACTTTTCTCTGGGGACAGGGAGGGCATCTTTCTGACATGGGCCAGTTCACTCCTCCTTAGGCAACCTAGTGGTCTCCCACTGCTGGGAGGTCATCATATTGATGCCAAACTTAGTGCAGACACTGAATCGGCATAGCGTACTACATACAGCCCAGGACTCTTGGACTCAAGCGATTCTCCTCTCTCAGTTTCTCATGTAACTGGCACTACAGGCATGCGCCACCTGTTTCAAAGAATTGGGTAGAGAATAAGCAGGACCTTCCAACTTTGGCTATTGGGTCAAATGCTAAGGAGCCCCTTGTGGGAATTGTGTGTCCTGCAGGAATGTACTTCTCTCAGGGAAAGATATCAATAAAACGAAAGTGTACGTCAGTGTGTATTTGTGAACTCTTGAGACCATTTGATGATATTTTTCTGCAAACTTCTCTAATATAGCCCATCATTTCTTAAAAGTCCATTCCCCCCCCAAAAGACAGTTACTTAGCCCATGGTACCGAGGCTTTTCTATCCTATCCTTCCAGCTACCTGCCAGGAACAAGTTCAGACACAATAAGCCTGGAACAGCCCCTCCATAGAAGGCATATGGGTGACTTAGCCTGTAGGGTTTGTGCCCCAAGTCAGTGCTGCGGACACTGGCACTTTTTATGTTCAGGCCAATGTCCAGCGGTCACACGTGGGCACCATCACAGGGTCTGTATCTCAGGCCAATGTCCAGCGGTCACACTTGGGCACCATCACAGGGTCTTTATCTCAGGCCCATGTCTAAGTGGTCACACGTGGGCACCATCACAGGGTCTGTATCTCAGGCCAATGTCTAAGTGGTCACACATGGGCACCATCACAGGGTCTGTATCTCAGGCCAGTGTCTAAGTGGTCACACGTGGTCACCATCACAGGGTTTGTATCTCAGGCCAATGTCTAGGAGTCACACGTGGGCACCATCACAGGGTCTGTATCTCAGGCCAGTGTCTAGCAGTCACACGTGGGCACCATCACAGGGTTTCTATGAAGTGGTGGTCAGCACATGAAGTGCCTGATGCCAGTGCAGTGAGCAAGGAGACCAAGCACACCGGTCAGTCAAGGAACATGAGGGCACACCTTGCTGTGGAGGCCTCACTGTCTCACTGGCCTTCCCCAGGTCACATGATGCCAGATGGCGGTGTGTGATGATTAAAGTTTCATGGGATTGTTGAAAGGAAAGGACAGTTGGATAAGCCGGGGGAAACATAACTTTGTCTCCTGCATCTTCCATGAGTGTAGCTTGAGATGTCAATCATCTAAAGTCTCTTACCCGGAGACGGGATAACCATAATCTCCGCAGAAATCATACAAATCAGCACACAATGAAAGTTTAATGCCCATCCCCAGTAACTATACATCCAGTGATTTAGTCATCCAGAAACTGTTCTACAGGACAGAGCTAAGGGACTGTCCAGAGGTCTCTTCCATATTCATAGAATTTAAACTCGAGAGAGGGGTCACTGTAGAATTTAGGATTGTCCAGTCTTTTTGAAGGACAGATGGAAAGACGCCTTTGCATGGCGCGTGGTATGTGGCAGGTGACGTGACATAGTCGTTTTTGAAGGAACCGGCTGCCCAGGTGAGGCACAGTTTGCCTCATCCTTTCTCAGGAACTTGTCCCCAGAGCTAATAAAGCAGAGCAAAGGGGAAGCCATGGGTCCTTGGGTTGGCGGAAAGCAAATAGCACTCTTCTCCTGTATCTGTCTTCTACTCGGTGGGAGAAGGAATAGGTAGGTCGTAGAGACTCGAGGAAATGTAAATGAAAATAAATTAAGCAGCATGCTAACGTTGAAGCAGGAAAAAATATCAGCCTTGCAAACGGACAGAGGAAAGGGCTGGGGCTGGAGGCAGGCAGAGCCACTCAATGCAGACTTTCCAGGGCTTTCTCTCTGAGAAGCAAAAAGAAAGTGGACTTGAGATCACCTTATATGAAACAATAGGCTTTCTGTCTTCTTCTTTTTTAAAAAAAGAACAATTATTCCTTGACCATTCTTTTATACAAGGGTGTGCCTCTGTGATACAGTCAATGCAAATATAAATTCTTCACAATACTTATTAAAGAGTTATTAGTGAACTAGGAAGAAACAATTTTCGCTGTTTGGTAGTGGAACATTATGACCCAAGAATACATCTACTGCTGCATTAAAAATTTTTTGCATTGGTTTGTCATGGTGAAAAGCCATAAAAAGGACATTCAGAAGGTTACGGCTTTACAATTTGTTTTTCAGAGGAATCTCCTCTTATGTCTTAGACCCATAAACCATAAAGAAACCTACTGTGATTGGAAGCTGAGAGATGAAGACCCATAGTGACCAAGAGCCTCTTCCCCATCCAGAGATTCACTTTAGACAATGACACACAGGGGTCTGCCTGGGCACACGGTCTCCAGGCCTCATGACAAGCCCGATGGTGGCACGCTAAATCACGTTAGATTAATACATCTCACCACCGTCATTTTTATACTAAGTGGCAATTTTAACCACCCAAGGAAGAAAACGCAATTATTTAAAACAAGAACTTTCGGGCCACTAGTTAAAATAAGAACAGGTCAGCAATAAAATCCATAATGCTCTTCCAGAAGCCCTAAGAATGGTTCTTAGCACCCAAGTCAGGCAGCACATAACTACCTGAAATCCAGCTCTGGGGAGATTGGACGCCCTGTTCTGGCCTCCATGGGCACCTGCACTCATGAACACATACCATACCCCAACACACATATCCTCCTACCACGATTAAAATAAAACAAGAACAGAGAAAAAATATTGCATAGTTGACACAGTTGCTCAGAAAGGTTAAGTGTTTCTTTTTTTTTCTGTTAACAGAAATAGTCCTGTATTCTACCCTTAAATTCCTTGGTGAAAGTCTGCTGTAAGGGTCCAGCACCTTGAAAGCTATAAGCAAGTGGATGCTGGAAGCATTTTGGCTTTGTTTACTTTGGGCTGTGCTTGACATTGGGAAAGGTTTTCCTTCTGTCTTTTTTTTTTCCTAATCTGAAACACTGGAGTCTTGAAGATCCTTTGTTATCAATCTGCATCACAACAAGAGGGAAGAACCTTAGACACAAAACATTTCTTGGAAGAAGAATAAACAGGTTATGCCAGTTTGAACAAGCCATGGAATTCAGAACTATAATATCTGTGATGTTGTTAGTCAGATGGGTACAGCGTGGGGGAAACCCATAACCAGAACGCTTGCGACAGACCCAGAAAGATATTTAAAGGAGTCTCATTTGCAAACAATGTAGACGTTTTCAGGAGGGTGGGATTCAGTTGGCATCTGCCTGTCTGTGAGGACTGCCGCTCTACCTCTCTGGCTCCAGGAGATCTATTAGCCATTGCCTTTTGTCCCTTACAGTAGAAACTCATCTGCCATGAGTTGCCTGTCTTCATCCATCCCCCACAGAAGAGGAACTGTTTCCAAATAAAAGGTCTGCAGTGTTCAATAAGGACTTGAGAAGCAGCTCACTACCATTCACACAGGGAAAATTCAACCTGACTTTTTCTTCTTAGAGTTCCTACCCTGGGGCTTACCCAGGGTTCTTCTCCATTGCTTTGAGAATGTCAGAGTTTAAAACTTCAAAGGTAGGAGATGATGGATATACGGCCTTCACAATAGGTTGCTTTAAGTAGCATGTGCCTGTTCTGATTCATTCTCAACATTCCTTTGAAAGCCTAAGCCCCATTCTTAGAGAAAACACTTGACCCGGAGCATGAGGAAGACCCGCTCTTATCTGCACAGCCCTTCTGGAGGTTACTCCTAACTGTACTGAATCCTTACCTTTCCTTCCATCATTTGATTCCCTTCTCCTTATTTGATATTTAAATACTTTATGAATAGCTTAGGCTTCATGGAGGAACTGTGTCTTTGTTTAATGTTTCCCCTCTTGCCCGTCTCACTTTAACGACACTTCCAGTTTTTACAGCTACGCTTTATGCTATCTCTAAGACTTTTCTAGTAATGCTCCTTCATTTAAAAAGAATCTCTTTCCAACTTTTTTTTAAAGACTGGGTTGGTGTGGGAGGTCCTTCTATCTATGTGTCGCTTTTATTGGTTAATGAATAAAGAACTGCTTTGTGCCTATGGCAGGGAAGAACAGAACTAGGCAGGGAAAGCTAGGCTGTGTGCTGGGAGGAAGAAGGGCGGAGTCAGAATGATTCCATGGAGCCACTGCCAGAGTCAGACATGCCGGAACTTTAGCTGGTAAGCCACAGCCATGTGGCCATACACAGATTAATANCTGTGTGATTATTTCAGGTCTAAGCTAGCTGGGCGGCTGGGAACCAACAAGCAGCCTCCTCCAACACAGGTCTCACTTGTATATCCATCTCTGACTAATTTGATAAAAAGAAATACTTTACAATACATGGGAGAGATACCTCAGATGAACATTTTTCTCATAAAGATGTAAACTTCACATTTCAGAAACAAACAATAATGTAGGTTGAACATTGAGTGTAGCTACCAAGAAAGGCAAATGCTTGAGCTTCATATTTTGGAAATTATTTTATGTGGAACCAAACCAAATGTGTGTGACAGAGAAAAGGGGTGGAGGTGGGGGCTCTGCAAACACACTCATCACCAGGGAATGTCCTGGCATTGGATGTGGCCAACAAGATGCTCAGCTGGCAACTCTTATAGAAGATAAAGCAGAAGCTTATAGAGCAGGGACTTGGGCAAGGAGTGCCACAGACCAGCTTCAACCATCACATTGAAAACATTAAAAGCCTTTTCACTTCTTCTTTCTCATGGTTGGAAGTGTATCTCCTTAATAAGGAACACTCCAAGAGTACAGCACATGGCACAATGTTGTGTCTTGTCTCTAAGTCACAAGAACCCACTGGGACAGCCCCGGTCTGTCTGTATCTAAATCCAAGTTCTTGGTTTCATCTTTCATTAGCCGTGACACACTCTGTGAACAGATGGATCCCTTAAAAATGACTGAGAAAAGAGAAACTCAAGCTAATGCGTCTTAGAGTTGCTAAATAAAAATGATTTGTTGTGGAATATGTGGGGTTTTGTCTGGTGGTGTTGATTTAAAAGATCAGAAAGGCAAACCCAGAGGTGAGACATTCATCTGGTGAGTAGTTACCTAGATGTATTGTTAAGACCCAGCCCTGCCGTGACCCTTGCTTTCTCCTCAACTCCACATTCTTTTCTTTGAGGTGGAAATGGCATGGAGACAGTTTAGGTAATGTTAGGATTTGGAGAATGAAGCCCTATTAGTATTAGCAGAAGGCAATTGATGCCTTGGTTTTATGGGAACACAAACCTTTCTGTACCTCCCTGTGTGGTGAGGACCACTAGTGTTCTGCTTTGTTCCTAAAGGGTCTGGATGTTGGAATACAGTCATGGAGACGTCCCTGCCTGCTACAGCACCCACCTGCACTCCACCCCACACACCACGCCACACGCATTTCCACAGTCATCTTCTATTGCTGATGGCGGAGTTCTCCTCAGGCTAGGTTTAGCAGCCCTAGCCCACTTTTAAACACTCCCGTTTCTTCCAATCAATTTATCCTGCCTACACATTTTAATCGGTTTCTTGCTACCATCCTTCCCTCTCTCCCCCTCCCCATCTCTCATTTCTTCCATCCTTTACATATATATATATTACTTGTCCTTTCCTTCCCCTCTTTTTCCCTTCCCCCTACGCTTTTTCCATTGTCTCAGTTTTTTCAGTCTTAAACAGGTTCCAGTAGAGAAGAGCAGCTATTTTGAAATTGTTCAGAAGTCCTTTTGTTGAGTTACTCAACACACTTCCTTTAGAAGTGAGTGAACCTCTCTCTGTTCTGTCACTGATTGTATTTGTCTGTATAAACTTATACTGGTCTGTTTAAACCTATGAGGGTTTTTCAAAGTCCCTAAAACAGACACCATCCAATGAGTGTTTGCTTGGTGGTACATACTTCACTTCTGTCCCCCAGGAACTACACTAACCTTGGACATTACTATCCCTTTACTGGGGAGGAAGCAAGGGCTCCCGGAGGCTAACAGCGCTGTGTCAAACACAGATGGAAAAATAACAGCACACCACATGGAGCTCATGTGCATTTGCTAAACTAAACGTGTCAGAGGCACAGTTACAGGAGGTGAAGCCAGGATTAAAAGCTACAGCAGTAAGGTTTTCAGGACGCCATGCTTTCTGCTGCAACATGCAACTTTTGAGCACTGCCTCAGAAAAAAAGCAGAGAAACTAATTAATGACCATGCCAAAGAAAACGTACCAAAGTTTGATTCATTTACCCTTGGCTTAAAAACTAAAGCAAAACACAGCCAGCCCTACTGGCCTGAAAGCCTGCAACATTTTCTTTAAAAATAAAAGCAAGCAAGCACAGAACTCATACTATGGTCTGTTTTAAAATGATGTAAAATCTACCCCAGCCTCCCCCCAAACTGTGCATCTAAAAAAGATTCAGGAGAGAAAAAGGAAATCCATGAAACACTCTGTAAACACTAAGAAACGGGATGCTGGGTATTTTTCCATTTTTCCATTTTCTTCTTTCCTGCCTTTTCTATAAGTATGAGCTGCTTTTCAATGGATTTAGTCTTCAACGAAATTACTTAGCCTACTGAACCAGTGGGGGGGGAGAGAGAGAGAGAGAGAGAGAGAGAGAGAGAGAGAGAAAGAAAGAAAGAAANAAATCTCTGCTGTAACAGCTTGGGCTTTTACTGTGGGAGTGAGGTAGGCAATATCAGGTCATTGGGTATATACTTATAAAAAGAAATGTTTAATCAGGTCTTAGGCAGTAGGGAACCCCCTGCCAGGACAAGCACGGCTGCTATCTGTTTGATGGAAGGAGGGGGGGGAAGCCACTCTTAACTGGGCTAAATTTCGAAGTTTAATTACTGTTCAAAAGAATTAAGATTAGAGCCCAGCTGGGCATTAACTTCTCCAGGCCAGCAGCAGCAGTTTTAATAAAGTCTCTGAGCTGATGCTGCATGAGAAATAAGAAGAGAAAAAGAAAAAAAATCAACTAAGTAGATGCCTGCAATGACCTTGAATCCGAGACAAATGGGTGGGTGCAGGAACTGAAGGTGGCAACTCCAGGTTTTAGCTCTGGGCTGGTCTCCCGGAACCACAGCTCCCAGGAAGTTGAGGACAGGAGCAATCTGCTCTGCTCATTGAACTTCAGACCTCAAAAAACGTCTCCAGGCTACTTCTGAGGATGAGCCTTGCCTCCAGGTCTGTTTCAACCAAGAGGGAAATACCCACAACAGGAACCTGATTTGTGACCTCGGTACTTGGCATATAAATCATTTTGATTAAGAAGCAGGTAATCCAAAATCCACTGCTGTCACAGGGTTCTCAGAGACACAGTGGCTGCACCCTGTCTTGGGACAATCCTGCTGCAAATGGAAAGACCCATGCGAGAAATATTCCTTCATTGGGGCTTGCTCAAGTGTTTCCATGATGTGGATGATGGGGACAAATGTGAATGGATTCTGCTCCTGGCCGCCATGAAGCCAGGTGACCAACAAGAAGACATGATGTCAGCATTTGCAGTGGGCTTTGTGTTTCCAAAATTATACCCAGTTCAATTCTTGATTTTTAGAACCAATCCAGGGTTAGCACAGTATGCATGTGTTTACAAGTCTCTCTGTGTGTGTATCTGTGTGTGTGTATCCCTGCGTGTGTATCTGTGTGTGTATCCCTGTGTGTGTATCCATGTCCATGTGTGTGTGCATGTGCATGTGTGTATGCTTGCACTTTAACAGCTGAGTAATGAAAAGCCAGCACCGCACAACCCACTCACCACAGAACAACAGAAATGTTTAGAAAAGCAGATCAACAGCCAATGTTTGCTCGCGGTTCTGGTAAACACAGCAGATTGTTGAGGTCGTTTCAGCCCATCTGGACCTCTTATCCTGCTGTCTCCTCACACATTTCACTGGCTTAGCGAGTTATGTCTCGTGCACTACTGAACATTTGTGTATCCACCCGTGTAGATGGACGTGTGTAGTGATATGGGGGGCGCAGGCCTGCTTTTCATCCCGCCTGGCTCCCACACNATGTCTCGTGCACTACTGAACATTTGTGTATCCACCCGTGTAGATGGACGTGTGCACAGATAATGCACAATGTGGGTGTGCTTAATGCATATGCAAGCTTCTATAAGTGGTACACTATGCAACGCACCAATCTACAACTTCAGTTAAATGCACTCACTGTGAGTGCCAGTACACATGTGTGTGCATGTATGTGTGCATGTGCGTAGAGGCCAGAGGTCAACCTCCAGGCTCCTTCCTCAGGCACTGCCCACTTTGTACTTTACAGCAGACTGGCTGGCCGGTGAGCCCCAGGGATCCACCTGTCTCTACTCCAGAGCTGGGTTAAAGCCTGTGCTACCCCACCTGGCTTTCTTACAGAGATCCCCCTGCTGTGGGGTAAGCACTTCCTCAGCCATGCTTACCTCCCCAGCCCGTAACCCATGTTTTTGAGAGGTTGTCGCACTACAAACTTTACTAGCAGATTTTATTTTATTCTTTAGTTTTTAATTATGTGTTAACCAATTGGGTGTCCATTGCCTGGCCTCAGATTCACGGTCTTCCTGCCTCAGTCACGGAAATACTGGGATTGTAGGCACGCACCACGGCAGCCATCACAGCCAGCACGTGTCTTCATCTTGTGTTAATCATGGAATGCCGTGTTAATACTCTACTGAAACTTTCATCACAATAAATGGATCTATTTGCCTAGCCTATTTAGGTTTTTAAACGTTTATTGGAAACCGTGCCGCACAATAAGCGTCTTCATGCTTGCGGCCTCTCACAGCTGCGAGCTTTGCCCTCAAGTTTCGCGATCAGAAGTTGAGGGACTGAGCCGGGGAGAAGGACCACGTTCAGGAGGCGCTTTGAAACCAGTCTGCAGAGTGGTGCCCAGCAGCAGCCAGGAAAGCGACGGCAGCGCTGCAAACACCACCCTGCTTCATTTTATTGTGTTTTAAATGTCACGGGTCTGACACAAATGCTACTACTACCTTGTTTGTTTTTCTCCAGTTATTAGTAGGTTGTGTGTTTTTTCCTATCCTATTCATTTATTCTTTTCTTTATTTGATGTTCGCAGACTTATAAATGGCTCTGCTCTTTTGAGTTGATAAACTGAAAAAAAATTCTTTGTCATATGAAGTATGGATATCTTTTCAAAGGTTACGTTTTCATCCACCCCCACGCTCCCTTCCTTCTGTCTTTGTCGAACTCATTTCTTTCTTAATATCCTGGTGTCATCAGATTCACCAAGCTTTTCTGCAGCGTCTTGTTCCTGGAGAAAAAACTTTCCATTTTGGTTATGGCACATTTTATCCAAAGCCGCTTCCCACATCTGAATCTTTAATCCATCTGGATTTATTTTTATCTGCGTGTGAAAATGGGGTCCCATCTTCTTTTCCACAGGGGTCCTCAGGGGCCCTGCCCGTGTTCGCCAGGCTGGCCTGCCTTTTCTCTCGCTTTGCGGGGCCATCTTGGTCACAGTTCAAGTTTGAGTATTTCTGGATTCTTTGCCACACTCCTCGGGCGTATTGGCTCTTATGCCAAGACCACAGTGCTCACTTTCTAGAGCTGTATGAATTCTCAATGCATTTGGTCAGGCAGCACCCACCCCCATTCTTCTTTAAACCTAACTTGCTTGGCCCTCCTTGGCGCCTCATGTTTTTATGTTGATTTTAGGACCCATTGGCAAATCCCATGAAGTCTCTGGGATGTTTGTCAGAATGTCACAGGTGAATGCATTGCTTTGGAGAGGTGGTGACACCCAGCAGGTCTAAGGAGGTACATCCATCTTCATACTGTGGGGTTTTGTTTTTTTGTTTTTTGTTTGTTTGTTTGTTTTCTTTGTTTGTTTTTGGTTCTTCAAAAAGTATTTTATTTTCCCTCAAAAGTCTTAACCATCATTTATTAATTTTATTTCTGGGTATTTCAAGTTTTTTGTTTCCATTTTCTATATCATTTTCTGTCTGGTGTTATTTTATTGAAATGCCCGTTATTCTTTTTGTGTGTTGGCTTGAGTTCAGCAATCTTATGGAACTTTATTGGTTCTTGTAGAAGAAAAGCACTTGAATTTTCTTGGCTGAAGTTTACACTGTTTATAAATAAGGACAGTTTCATAGTTTCTCTTTCCAAGCATTGTATTTAACCCCTTCCTTCCTGTATTGTTTTAGACAAGCCCTTTCAGTGTAGTTAACCACAGTTTATAGAGGTAGAAGTGTCTGGCTGCTGGAGGCTGTCTTTGCATTGTATGTTTAAGTGGAAAGTATTTAGTTTTTCTATAAATATCCTTTATTCAGTAGCTGGCTCTATTCCAACTGGTTGTGATTAATATTATTATTAATATTATGAATTATTATTATTATTATTATTATTATCTAACTTAACTGAACCACAGTGTCCAGACATTTTAGTCAAATGTTATTCTGGGTGTGTCTGTTTCTAGAAGAATCTATGATTTTCTTCAGCAAAGCACAGGCCTTCTCGGTGGGTGGGCCCCACCCAATCAGTTGAAGTGTAACTAGGCTGATTGTCTCACAAGGAGGAAATGACTGATGCCCTGACATCTAATTCTCCTGCCTTACTGATTCAGCTAGCCCCGAGTTCTTCCTAGGACCCAAGCCAGTGGCCTTCAAACAGAACTGCAAAACTAACACCCCAGGGTCACCTGCCCTGGCCACTGCAAACCTCCATAGTCACATGGTCTCATTATTTCACTACATGTCTGTTCTGAAGAAAGCAAAGGTGCTTACAAACACTGTATCCACGGGCCTGTTCAATAGCAACCACTGAGACTCCCTGGGATACTGTCCCTGCCCCTTCCCGGGGCTTCCCTGCCATTGGTTTTGCTGTCAACTGTGCCTTATGGTAGCTAGGTAAGTGTCTTCTAAACCATTACTCAAGCCAGGTCATCAGAGAAAGATACAAACTCTCCCCTTGGGGTTCGAAGTGATGCATGCCTGGGTTCTAGTGACCTTTCTTGCTCATCACCTCATTCAACCACGCTGGCTGCTGAACTTTCCTCCCAAATCCTGGATACAAGCGACTTCCTTCCTGCCTTGGGGCCTTTGCCTTTTGCTTCCCGTCTGAGTTAGCATCACGGGAAGATGCTGCACTCCTTTCATCTCATTCGGGCATCTGGTCAGAACGGCATCTTCCTTGTACTCAGGACCCTTTCCTGCTACTGAGCAGTTTTTACACTGGGGAGCCATCAGTCTGGCTCTCTGCTTATGTGGCGATGCTCTGCTTCACCGTCCTGATATACAAGACAGAGAATTCTACTTCCTTACCCGCCGCCCACATCTGAGACAGTTTGTTTTCTTGTGGTTTTGTTATCGCTAGTTTGTTTTGTTTTGAGAAGGTTCTCACACGGCTAGGGCTGGCCTAAAACTCACTGTACATACCTGAGGGTGACCTTGAACTCCTGATCCTCCTGCCTCCACCTCCCAAGTGGTACCACAGGTCTGTGCAGCGTGCATTGCTAGGCAAGCACGCTAGCCCTGAATCGCAGCTCCAGTCCTCAAGTACTGGAGCATCCTCAGTAATTCGGTTGGATTCTTCTCCGAGTGTGCTAGTATAGACACACTGGGTGTCTTTTGAAGCAAAGCTCTTTGAACATTCTGTCATTTTCAGTACCGAGTGAATTAAACTTGTGTATTAGTTTGATCTTTGATTTTTATATTCACTTAGGAATTATTCTGGAGTCTTCTACTTTATACCCTTACCTGCTTTGGGTGTCAGCATTAGCAGGCCAGTGTTTCTCCTTTTTTTAAAATCTTACATAATGTATGGAACATGACATATTTTTGTCCCTAGGAAGGTGTTACAATGCATCAGCAATACTGTCTCAGTCTGTGGTTTTCATTTCTTTAATAGTAACCAGTTTGTTGATTCCCATTTTTTCTACCATTTTGATCATTTTTATTTTTAGAACATTATCACCTACATTTTAATGATGCAATACCTTCTTATTTTTAGTTTCTGTACTGTATAGCTATGTTATTAAATATTTGTACTTTTATTTAAATTTTCTATGAAAGCCCAAGGTTTGAGGGCTGCTGGTCCTCTATTCCTTTATTTCCTTAGAGTAGCTATACAATTTTGCTCCAACACCCTCCTATGGCCTTGTTCTGCTCTGCACCCACGTGAGTACACACATACACACAACATGCAAAATTGAAGAATCTTTAAAAAATTATGCTAAGCACTCTTAAACTAATTTTTAAGAACTCTAGAAATATTTACCTGGTTACAATGCATTTCCTGCCATTTTTGGAAGCCATGGAGGATTGGTTTTATAGGTCTCTGTTGGCCCTGAAGATATCACATCATTGGGTGTTCAAATCTCTTCTGAGAATGTTTTAACCTTTATATGTAACCCATGAGCATTATTTTTTGCACTCTAACCATCCTTAGACTACTTATACAAATAAGGTCTGTGTGACTAGCGAAGGCACTGTGTTGTTCAGGGAACCACCACAAGAAAGCTACAGTCCATGTTCCATCTGTGGCTGAGCCCATGAATGCAGAGCCCGTGGAGCCGGAGCTGATTTGGAGGAGGGGGTGTCGACTCTACTTCTATTTTTCGGGTTCTTCCTTACAGAACTAGTTTGGGAGCACGTTTCAGGGGTGTCGTGCCGTGTTCCTTCTCCCGCGCTCTGCACACAGACCAGAGCTTCTCCGCGGGACTGACACTTTTCACATCTACCTCCTTGTATTAACCTCTCTCTCTTCTGTTCAAACTGTGTCCAGTGAAGCTCTTGCCAGGACATCTCACACACTCCTTCTGCCCCAGACTGGGATGGTGAGGGCTTCTGCCAGGCTTGATGTACCTCTGTAGCCCCCCCCCCAGCCCTCTCTCTGCCTCTCTCTGCTCCTGTTCTGTGGATGGCAGTCCATTTCCTATGTCAGGACCCAGAGTTACAGGCACCTCGCAGTGACATAGAAAAGGTTTTTGCTTGAGGGCCGTCTTGTTTCTTTCTTTCCTTTTTGTTTATTTGTTTTTTGTTTTTTACTTTTTTTCCCCCGAGACAGGGTTTCTCTGTGTAGATTTGGAGCCTGTCCTGGAACTTGCTCTGTAGACCAGGCTGGCTTCAAACTCACAGAGATCCGCCTGCCTCTGTTTCCTAAGTGTTGGGATTAAAGGTGTGCACCACCACCACCTGGTTTTTTTATTATTATTATTGTTTGGTCTTCTGTTTGCTTTTTGTTTTGTTTTTCGAGACAGGGTTTCTTTGTGTAGCCTTGGCTTTCCTGGAGACATCAAACTCACAGACATTCACCTGCCTCTGCCTCCCAAGTGCTGCGAATAAAGGTGTGGACTACCACTGCCCGGCTGTCTTATTTCTTAACGATTGTTGTTCTTACTGATTTGGGTGTTTTGTTTTTTAAGAAGAGGGAAATAAAATATCTTTATTGCACTATTGCACTCACTGTGAAACTACAAACCTTGTGTGAAAATTTCAAACCAAGCCCTGTGGCTGGTAACTGTTACCATGGCTTTGAATGTGTCCATTTTCATCCCTAAGCCCCGATCGCTTCAGTTCCGTTCCGTCTTTCCAACAATCCACTCCTTATTTTCAACCATGATCAGTTTTGGAACAATTGCACAGTGCGTAGAAACCCACAAGATGGGCTGAATCCAGAGCACTGGCCATTGCCTCTAGCATTCATGGCAGGACCAATTTTCCTAAATTATCATTTCTTATCACAGGATCACAGTAAGAGAAAGTTTATCATTTTATGTTCAGGGACCACAGAGAAATCATAACAAGATGTGTTTTTAACTACGACAAATGAAAACACGGTGATGTATTATATACAAAAGAAATATCAGTCTTTTCCAAAATACGTGTTACCATAAATATCCGTATTCAAAAATTATGCTGTATCAAAACCGATAAGCTGATCAAAAGGGCATTATTTTGACACAGAGCAACAATCACTAATAAAAAGTGCGTTCATATTAAAGGTGAAGGCTCTTGGGAGCACCTGTTTGCTGTAGTTGATTAAGGAATTAACTGCATTAAAATAGTAGGCAAGCTTTTAAAATGCCCATTTATCAGTTTTTATGGAGAGACGGAAAACTTCAGAACACATTTTATACAAGTGTAGGGTTCTTTTTTTTTTAGCTTCCTGTCTCTGCTGGCTGCCTGCTTGGGAACTGGGGAGAGCTGTGTGATTGTAGCAAGCACTGGACGTAAATTTATATCTTTGGCATAAAATGAAAGATAATACGGTCAGAAATCTGCAAATGTTTCTGCTTGTCTAACAACTCGATCTCAGAAGTTCAGTGCACCTCTCGGAAGGGGGGGAGGGACAGAATGAATGTCAATAGTCTAAACACTGGTTTGGGCTGCTGGCAGAATCCCCATGAGAAGCAGTGGGGTGCGGTGAGTGCTAACTGAGCATGCTGGGATATTCTCCATCAGGGCCCACACAGGATCTGTGATCTGCTGCTTCCTGCTGCCCAGTCAGTGAAAACTACTCAGCCCAAGGTAGTATCACTCTGGACTCTCGAACTCAACAATTCTAGTTAAACTAGATGATGCAAGAGATAAACACTTAAACCTAAAGAAAAGAACCCATCAACAGATGCATGCAAGGACAACTTTACTAGATCAAAAGCCCCCCTCCCCCCCGAAATCCACACTTCTTTACTCTATAGTCTTCTGGGTATTTCTAAATTAGATATCCCTGCCCTCCGACAAAAAGGCTGTTGCCCCAGCTGCACCAGTTCAGTCTCTCCCATCACTGGGTTTGGGGGGAACTGGAAACCAGTGTGGTTTGTTTTTGTACACAGCAACTTGGCCCAGATCTCAGGAAGACCACAGAAGAATCTGATAACACACTTGGACCCAGACTACACACACACACGCACGGATAGAAACACATCCCAAACCTGGTCTTCGTGCTCACCCAGGAGAGTGAGGTGTTCCAGCTTTCAAAGTCAGTAAGCATTTCAGAACATGAAATGCCGCTTTAGGATGATGCTGTGGGATCATGCAAGGCATCCATTAAAGCAAAACGATCATTCTCTCTCAAAAACTCTGAACTTCATAAGAATGAAGTCTTTGTCTTTTCTGCTCAGGGTCTAAGTCTAACAATAGCCCTATAACCTAGATTAAAAATGTGATTACTAGATTCACTGTGTAGGTGAGTGCATTGTTTTGATGACTGTTTTATATGCTGTTTTATTTAAGAAGCAACAGGCCAGGGAAGTCAGGCTTGCCCCTGAGTAAATGAGAGAGCAGACCGAGGCAAAGGTTAGACTAGAGAGGACATACGTCCTGAACAAACGGTTTCTACACTCTTGGGGGTTATGGACATATTCCTCAGTTGGAATTTATATGTGAGTTCACGGCACCAGTCACATAAAGCTTTCCAGACTGAGATGTGAACAGGTGTCATGGTTTTTCTTCTTGTTTACCAGGTCATGGCGGCCCTTACACTTCTTCCATAGGTTTTTTGTGGGATGGCATGTCACAAGGAGGTTAAAAACAACTTGCATAATCTGTAATGTAGTATGCACACATCTGTTTATTTAGTGTGTGTATAGATGCAGGCGCATATGTGGCGGTCAGAAGACGGCCCTCAGTGCCGGTCCTCATCTTTCCAGCTTGCTTGAGACAAGGTCTTTTCCTCACTGCATAAGCTAGCCCATTTCATAATGCATAAGAAGAGCCTCCTGGCTTTGTCTCCTCTCTTCTGTGGGGCACCCCAGGATGGCAGACATTGTGCTACTGTGTCTGGCTTTTGCATAGATTCTGAGGAGCAAAACTTAGGTTTCCTGAATTTCTCTTTCGTTTCTCAGCCCCCCCAGACCCGAATAATCACACAGAAACTGTATTAATTACCACACTGTTCAGCCAATGGCTCAGGCATATTCCTAGCGAGCTCTTACATCTTAAATGAACACACTTCTTTCCATCTATGTATCACCACGAGGCTGTGGTTTACTGGTAATGTTCTGGCATCTTTCTCCTTCTGCAGCTACATGGCATTTCCTTGACTCTGCCTACTCTCTCTCTATCTCTGTTCAAATTTCCTGCCTGGCTTTACTCTAATAAGCCATTGGCCAAAATAGCTTTATTCATCAACCAATAAAAGCAACACATAT